>CM024764.1:4698085-4898085 GCA_014218235.1 Colocasia esculenta
TTTCTATGGCGGCTACTTCAATCTCCGTGCTTGGCAAGCGAGCTCTTCAATGAAGACAGAGCGAGAAGGGGTGATGTCACCTGAAGATGCCAATTTGGCCAGTGCATCCTCGCGCGTTCTGCTCCCGTGGAACATGTAAACCTCGAAGTATACGAGGCCCTCTGCCTGCTCTTGACCCTTGGGTATTTTGAGCCATGCGAGGTTCCCTTGCTCCGAACTGTCCGCTCACCTGCTGGCGACCCAACTGGAGTCACTAAAGACTCTAAGCCGAATGGCCCCGAGGTGCCTAGCCATGCGGATACCGGACAGCAAGGCTTCGTACTCGGCGACGTTGTTGGAGGCTGGAAAGCGGAAACGGAGGGCGTATTGGAACTCTAACCCCTCTGGGAGGTGAGGACCAACCTGCCCCGCTTCCGGTGACACAGAGGATCCGTCAACATAAAGCTCCCATGGGGGCTCGTCTGCCAACGGTGGATCCTGCTCGGCCGGAAGGTGCATTCCGCCACGAAATCTGCTAACGCCTGCGCTTTGATCGCCGTCCTTGGTCGGAAGCTGATGTCAAACTCTCCCAGCTCGATTTCCCACTTAACCAACCTACCGAAGCCTCCGGCCGCTGCAAGATGGATTTCAGCGGCTGATCGGTTAACACTGTAACGGAATGGGCCTGAAAATAGGGCCTGAGCTTCCGTGCAGCCGTGACGAGAGCAAGGGCGAGTTTTTCTGCTCTGGGGTACCTCCTTTCAGCTTCTTGGAGGACCCTGCTGATGTAGTACACTGGATGCTGCGCCGCTCCTATTTCTCTAATCAAGACTGCACTGATGGAGTATTCAGTGACGAGAGATACACGAACAGGGGTTCTCCGAGCACAGGCTTTGAGAGAACAGGAGGGCTGCCAAATATGCCTTCAGCTCAGTGAAGGCAGCTTCGCATTCGTCAGTCCACAGTACTTGCCCCCCTTGCTTCGAGGCGTTTTTAGGGCCTCGGAGCAACTTGAAGAAGTTAAAACTTCTTTCTGCTGCTCGGGACATGAACCTGTTCAGCGCAGCGAGACGTCCTGTCAGACGTTGGACGTCGCGCACTGTCTTCGGACTGGACATCTCAAGCACGGCTTGGATTTTTTCCGGGTCGCCTCTATTCCCCTGTTTGATACGAGGAAACCCGAGGAACTTACCCGACCGAACACCAAACGCGCATTTTGCTGGATTGAGCTTCATATTGTACCTTCGTAGAGTTGCGAAAGTTTCCTGGAGGTCGGAAATGTGGTCAGTACTCGGAAGTGTCTTGACCAGCATGTCATCAACGTAAACCTCCATGTTGCGCCCGATCTGCTGCTCGAACATCTTGTTGACCACCGCTGGTAAGTCGCGCTGCATTCTTCAGACCAAAGGGCATCCTGGTGAAGCAGTATAAGCCTAGGTCTGTGACGAACGTAGTGGCGTCTTGATCCGAGGGATGCATGCTGATCTCTGGTAACCAGAGTAGGCATCCAAAAAGCTGAGGAGCTCGTGCCCGAAGTAGCGTCCACCAGCTGATCAATGCGCGGCAACGGGAATTATCCTTGGGCGTCGCCTTATTAAGATCTTTGTAATCCACGCACACACGCCATTTGCCATTGGCCTTGCGCACGAGGACCACGTTGGAGATCCATCTTGGATATTGGGCTTCTCGGAGGAGCCCAACAGCTCGGCTCTTGACCACGTGATCCTGTATCACGGTCTGCCGTTCTCGGTTCACGGTCGCCTCCTTTGCTGCACTGGCGGGATTCGTGGATCCAACCGAAGGCGATGCACCATGACTTCTGGGGGAATGCCTGGAAGCTCGTCATCAGACCAAGCGAACACGTCCAAATTGGCCAGCAGGAAGCTGTGTAGCGTTGCTGCCGGCCTCCGTCAACAGGGCGCCAATGTACAAGACGTGTTCGGGGTCGTCGTCCACTTGAATGGGGATTAAGTCTTCGGCAGGCGTCCCTCGGCTGGTTGAAGGCTGATCGGAAGCCGGAGGAGCCGGAACAGCGAGTGGTGTTTCTTGTCTCTTAAGGAGAGGACATAGCAGCGACGAGACTCGCGCTGACATCCGAGCACTTCACAAACTCCGCTCGGAGTTAAACTTCATTTCTGGTGGAGTGATGAAGGCACTACTTTGATTCGCCCGATCAGACCTCTGCCAAGAATAGCATTGTATCCAGGCATGTTGTTGATGACCAAAAAGTCAACAATTTTGGTCACAGCCTTCGGAGCCGTTCCCAAGGTGATCGAAGGCGAATCCTTCCCATGGGCTGGACCGAGACTCCTGAAAAGCCAAAAAGTGGTGAGTTTACAGGGGTGAGTTGATCGGTTCGCAGACCCATGAGGACAAAACAATCGTAAGCCAAGACATCGGGGGCGCTTCCATTATCTACAGAATTCGGCGCACATTACAGTGGTTGATGGTGGCCGAAACGACCAGCGCATCAGTGTGCGGGGTCGAAACCCCTACAAGATCTTCGTCCGAGAAGGTTATAACCTCCTCGGGCTGTGCGCGTGTGGGACTGGTAGGATATGGGGCCGGCCGAACAGTCGGAGGCCTGTCTACGACATGCACTCGCCTTGCGTAATCGCGTCGGCTTCGAGTGCTTTCTCCACCTGCGCCGAAGCCTCCCGCGATCACGTTGATCTCCTGCCCATTGGGCTCGTTGTTGATCGGCTGCTCGGGAGTGCGGTCTCGGCGTCGGGGGCGCTCTTCATTCCGGCGCACGAACCGTCCAAGATAGCCGCGCTTGATAAGGTCTTCGATTTCGTCCTTAAGCTGGCGGCACTCGGAGGTGTCGTGGCCATGGTCGCGATGGAAGCGACAGTACTTATTTTGATCGCGCTTCCGAGGTCGGAGCGCATTCTCTGGGGCCACCGAACAAAAGCTTCATTCCTGATCTCAGCCATTTGTTCGGGTGCCACGGTGAGGGGGGTGTAGTTGGTGAAGGGCGCGGACGGCGCGGAGAATCGCCATTGCGCGTCCTTTCTTATGATCTCGATCGGAACCGTTGTCGGAGGCCGCTTCTTGTCCGACTGCTCCCCCTGTTCGGCCCTACTCGCCGCCAGGCTCTCCTCGCAAGCTGCATGGCGCTGTGCGATGGAGAGTAGTTCGGAGGGTGGCATGCTGCTGGACGCCGAGGGTCCTCTGCAAAAAACCGTCGCGAGTGCCCTGATGAGGGCACTGGTGGCCAGAGGGACGTCCAGGCGCGAGATGCGAAGCGCCTCTGTTCGGAACCTCTTGACGAAGTCCCATAGTGCCTCGCCTTTCTTCTGGCGCACAGCCAGAAGAGAAGCCGCCGTTCGCGGCTGCGATCTCCCGCCAAGAAAGTTGTCCCTGAAGGACTTCTTCAGTTGGCGGAAGGAAGTGATGGAGCCCGCGGGGGGGTTTCAAACCAAGCCCTAGCGGTTTCCTTGAGGGTTGCAGGGAAAACCTGCACTTGGCCGCGTCCGATGCTCCGTGGAACACCATGTGCGACTCGAAGCCGTGGATGTGGTGGTCGGCCGGGTCGGTTGTGCCGTCGTAGGGCGCGATGGTGGGCAGAGGGAGTTTGGAAGAGACTTGGGCCTCCAGGATCTCCCTGCTGAAAGGAGAGCGGAAGTCCAGGTCGTCTCTTCCGCCGGAGCCTTGCCCTCCGCACGCTGAACCATCGCGTCCATGCGGCGCTCGAGGTCGACCACACGCCTCAGGCGCCATGGCGAGCTCCTGCTCGGAGTTTTGCGGGCCCCCTCGCCCCAGGCGTGGGAGTTGCCTCCACGACCGATGCCGCGGCGGACGGGGGAGATGATAGAGCGTCGGGGCGAACGCCCACAGCGCTCTGGTGCCCGCTCCTCCTCGACGGGCCCGGTGAACCGCGCGGCGACTCCGCCTGCTGCTCCTGTGGCGCCAGGGGGACGCGGGAGCGTCGATGTGACGATTCCGCCTGCCGCTCACGCGGCAGGGAAACCGCCGGGGCCGCTGCCCCCGCCAACTGGGCCTGCAGGGCGAGGCAGACGTCCGTCACTGTTGCATTTGCCCCGGAGCTCCGCTACTTCGAGGGCAGTTGTAGGTGCACAGCCGGCGGTGCTGGGACGTCGTGGTTAGCACCAGCGGGGTCGACGACGACGTCACCAGGGGGGATCGACGGCGAGAGTCCCCTCGTGACCGGCGGGACCTCGTCGCCCTGCTTCCTACATTCTGGTATGAAGATCGTCCTCGAGCCATGGCTGCGTCGTTTCCCACAGACGGCGCCAAATGTGGTGGTATGATCCTGTTTGGGCCTGAGCCAAACGGGCCTCCACTGGAGAAAAGGGGGAAGACGATCGCTGTGAGGACGAAGGCCTGCAAAACCAGAAGAGGATCAGGAGGCCGGTGAAGACCGGGGAACCCTCCGATGCCTAAGTCATGAGCTTATGAGGCAGGGGGTTTCGGATGCGAGAATGTGTTCGCGAGAGGTAGAGAACGTACCGTTGCATGGTACTGTACCTGTGCCTTTATAGGCGTTGGCGTAGAGGCCAACGCGCGTAACGTTAGGCAGATCGTGCCTGAAGAGGCGCCTTGACGCACGCGCATAACGGGAGGAGTTATGACTCCGGTGCCCGTTAGGCTGCCAGGCAGTTCACGCCCCTTGATGGTGGAGAACGTGGCCTGGGGCGGTTACAGCCGCATTATAAGCCAGGGAGCCTGTTCGGAACCCTTTGGGGATGCTTTCCGAGCAGGTGACCCACATGGGGGATCGAACCCGCTGTTCGGTGATGTTGGGGGTCGCCCCGCGCAGTAAGTTTACTGTTCCTGTTCGGAACCTTCTGCAAGTGTTCGGTTGCGGAGTAACAGACGACCTGCTCGGGGGCATACCGCCACAAGGCTTGACAGTGTCTGATCAATCTAGCGTATTCTTGAGATCATGACATCGTCTTGGGATAACCTGACCCGTTGAGATGGGGCCACGTCAGTAGACAGGACGCGCATGGCCGTAGTGGACCATTATGGGTATAGGCGGCTAGATTTGGCCACCACAATATATATATATATATATATATATATATGCGCAATAAAGTGACCCGATTGAATTATAAGGGAACATCATTAAGATCCCACTAAAATAAAATTCTAGATCAGCTACTGCGTCAACATAAAAAAAATTTTGTAGACAACATCGGCTATCTTCTACATAAACTCTGTCGATTGGTGCTTTGTAGACGGGTCTTAGACAGCTTCTTAGCTATCTAGAAAACCTTTTGTAGATGGTTGTACACCCTCTCCGTCCTGTAGTGACTAGTTTCAGGTCCCTTACAAGATATGGACCCCAGAGCCACCCCAACAAGATCTGGCCGGTGGGAAGAGCAAAAACTTTCAGATATATCTGATCCCCTCAACATACATGGAAGCATTTTTTTTTCTATTTGTGATTGCAGAGCTTAGGGTCAGTTTGGTTACACGTAAAACATTTTCCCAACGAAAAGATTTATCAAAGAATAACTTTTTCATAAAAATCAAAGACATAATTGTCCATGTGGTTCTCACATAAATGTTTTCCCTGAAAAGATTTTCTGACGTTAGTTTTCTTGTAAAACATTTTATGGAAATTATTTTCATACGTTTATTTGTGTGTAAACCATAATTCTAGATGCTTGTTTATTCTGCAGAGACACAGAGAAAGACAAACACATTCCCAATATTTGACTCAGATTTTAAAAAATTATCTTATTCCAGTGTAAGCTCAATGTAGTCTTTTTCTTAAGTATTCTTCTGATGTACTTTACTTTTACTTATCTACCATTCTCTACTAGATATAGTCTTGTGCAGATTCTCATTAATATAGTTTAATCTATTCATTATTTTTAATATATATAGTGCTATAATACAACATATCTTCATTCATTTGGCCATATCATTCATACCAAAAATGTGAATTACAAAATATTCTAAATAACTTCTTGAACAATCAATGATGCTTGTGCACATTACTAAGAATAAATTGAGCAAAATTATTATCAAAAATTGCAAGTGCCAAAGCCCAGTAAAAAAAATTTTGAGTTGCCCACACGCCATGAAGAAGTAAGTAACAAGTGCACCCTTCATGGGCCTGCATGCATGGTCCTCCACAAAACAATCAAGACGTACGCTGCTGTTCAACAACACCTAGAAGCGGCCAAGTGTTTGGAATCGTGAGTGGATGCAGTACAGGGAGTACGTACTCTTCTCTCAGGCCTTGGCCTTGTGGATTTAATAGACGTACTTGCATGGTAGGCAAAGTGGGAGACTTCCGCCAATATAGTGTAGGATATGCCAGCCAACATAAATGTCATATATATGGAGCACATATCGAAGTGAAGATAATGCCGCGCGCATATATATAATCTGAACTATATAGATTCCTAGCTGATGAGGTATATATTCAAATGTAAAAGCCACGTACCTATATATATATAATATAAAATCCCAGATAAACGATAAGGGATCATATCCTACGCCTACGCCTACGCCTACGCAGGCGTCCCGTACTCTTTGCCATCATCCGTGTAAGTGGTTGGTAACCGTGCATGGACCAAGTCACCCTCATCTCTCCTACATTATTCTCGAACTGCAACCATGCATGTTCGTGTATATCCTGTACATATATACCTGTTGCAACTTATCACAAATAAATAATGAGAAAGATTTATTGCATTTGTACATTACACTTTAAATGTAATGTGACTAAGTAATAATTTATGTGGCACCTCTCAAGAGGAGTGATAAAATGACAATCTAATTGTTAGATGCCATATGGACTTGTTACCTAATCACATTGCAGTCAAAGTGCAATAAATCTTTCTCATAAATAATAGATAGAGGCAAGAGAAGAGGTCGTCAAGTTCTCCCTCATTGTTACTGCCTCTCCACGTCGTGTATATCCTGTACGTAACTCTTGTACTTCATAATCACATAGACTAATTAACTATTTGATTCTTGATCATGTCATATATGTGGGAGATTATTTTATTTTTATTCTCCCATTAATTTGGGAATGACGGTCCATGTGCCTGAATGGAACGACAATATATAGTTTCAACATGCCTTCTGAACATATTGACAAAAGATCACAAAAGATAGAAGTACCCAAACAAAATTCATTATAGCAATTAATTAAGCGACATTATGTTGACCATCGCTTTCTGTTTACTAAAGCAGCCGAACATTGGAGTAAATCGCTTAAGTATTATTGTTAAGTAATTTATTCTAGATGATTAGCAAGCAGCAGATCATTTAGCATGCATAGAACAGCGACTCGAATGTTCACCGTGGCATGGAAGAGTTACCCTTGTATCAAAGTATAGAACTATAGAAGTGTCTTAGTTATAACTTTTAGTCTATCCTATTGTAAATTATCATAATGGATTCTATGTAATGACTCTGAAATAGTAGTTGTAATAAAATTAGTGATTTGATCATGAATAAAATAATCAATAGATTATTAGTATTATTTAATTACCTAATAATTTGTTGTTATTTATTTTGTTTACTCGCATATTACAACTACCCATCTCAATATTCTACGTTGGGACGTGATATATCCCAATCTAACAGTTAGGTGACAAATAAGGTTTTTGTATCTTATATTTTTTTATCAAAATCAGATCGGATAATTAGATATTCATGTATCGTTTACAACTTTAGTCTCAAGACGTTCCTTACTGATGCCGTCTACTACTTGGAACCCCCAACATGCGTCCCCCAAGCCTTCAACTTTTTTCAACAGCCATTAGCAATGGAGTTCCTGATTTCCTGCGGAGCTTTAGAGGGGAACTGCAGAGCATTGATTACAGTTAATGTTGTCCCCCTCTATCCACAAACCTTGTATATTAATGTAACATCTCCATTGAGCTGCTGCTTCAATGGCGACGGGAATCGCCTCTACCTCAGCTTTGATTAAACTTTGCTTGGCCTCAGATCATATGCTTGTACAGTCTATGCATCTGATTTTTGTCCTAATTTTAGCATGTGTCCCTCCTAAGTGACAAATCAGGTCTTTGTTTATGTTTTTTTCTTGAGTTTACCCTGTCAATCACTTAACACTCTTTGAAGGTTTTCATTGAATCTCTTACATATATATATATTCCCTAAGTTGCGCATATGATTATCTAATCATTTTCCTGAAACTTTCACTTTTGAATTTTTCAGGGGGTGATTTGTAAGAGACCTATTTTAAAAATATACTTTGAACAATAGTAACATCAAAATAGTCACTTAATTTGCTAGTTTAAAAATGACGTATATATCCACCATTATTGGACGACAATGGATTACAATGGGTGTACCGAGGTGCAAGTGGTGGTTATGTACGAACAATTGTTAATGAAGATATATATGATTTTATTTTTTTAATCTCTACAAATAAATATTTATTATTATTATTATTATTATTATATTTAATCCTTAAATTAAACCTCGCATTTGTTCTTGTTGATCTCTGCTGTTAATTAACTCTGTAACCTGCAGAGTACAACCTACTCTATCCTACTTAAACTAACAGAACAATGAGAAAAAGACTACATTGCATGCATGGCACAAAAATGGATACAATATCATTTAGCATAGTTAATTGCATGAAACTGATCGATCATTATACGTACAATTCCATGACATTGGAGAAGGTATATATCCGGCCCCTGATCTCCATGCATATTATTCCATAACATTGAGATGCATGCGATCTCATTATTATTATATATTCTTCCATGGCATTATATATTTATGAACTAGGTAGCTAGCGCCGATGCGCAATCTCTTATACACCAGCACTTCAAATCGCGGCAGTGGCCGGTCTTGTATCCATGGGCTTGACATGATTCCTTGCAACTGAGGGCGAACACGCAGATACCCGTGAAGAAGCCAGGTAGAAATGCACATTCTGCTTGCGGCCGCACCTGCTCCTCACCTGCAGTGGCAACTCATTCATCACTACCTACCATCTTTTTCAAAATATACCTTAAGAAATTATAGAAGATGCATGGTCAGTAAAAAAAAAGCTTAATTTGGAGGTTGACGGTGAGGGGAGAGAGTGGCTAATTCAAAATTAGAAATGCTTATTAGCTTATTACTAGTCAGGATTGGTAACAAATTTCATGTGAGTTGTTTGTTAAGTAATTTTGTTGGTTAAAAAAAAAGAGAGAAAAAAATCCGACAAGCTAAGGGATCTGGACTCTTAGGAGCGGGCCAAGAACTTTCATACAAAATATTTTTGCAATAGAGTTTGAGAAGATCAAATATAAGAGAGTTGTAAAATCATATAAGGGTATCGACAGCACATAACATTAGCACACACAAACCCCAAAACACCACACACGCAAGTTTTCTACTTACATGCAGCCAAAACAAGTAGCGCCAAGAAGAAATAAACAACTACTGCACCCTTCATGGCCTCTGTGATCGATCCTCTACAAGACTAATTAGATGATGCTAGCTGTTGGACAACAAGTAAGAGGGGCCAATTAAGTAGTACTACTGTTGGAATAATGGTGAATGGTTATGCACAAGGTATATATATATATATATATATATATATATATACTATTGTCTCATCAGACCTCTCGTGGCGGTGGATTAAATATATAGATCGATATGCATGGTAAGAAATTAAGAGGATGATTTCCCCCAATTTAAGATATGCCACATCTCAATCGCCATTCGCCAACCATATATGGTAAGCAAATTAAGTGGATGAACAATCGCCAATGGGCCGTCCGAGCCAGATCCTTCTCCGCGGAAACCGTTTTGAATAGGGAATAAGCGCTGCTGTCACGCGCATATATATTGTAAATCGAAACAATTATATTTAAAATCAAATCAAATCAAACAGATTTTATTCGATTTGATTCGGTTTAAATTAAAATATATTCAAACTTTCTATATATTAACATATTAATCTCTCAATGGACACATGTCCGTTATAACATATATATATATATATCGAAATAATTATATTTAAAATCAAATCAAATCAAACAGATTTATTCAATTTGATTCGGTTTAAATTAAAATATACTCAAACTATCTATATGTTAACATATTAATCTCTCAATGGACACATGTCTGTTATAACATATATATATACGCTTGACGCATAATAAATGTGACATATCTTTTGTATTCAAGAAAATCTAGAGCAAAGACACGGGGTAAAGAGTTCAGTTTAAACAAAAGTTTTGCAGAAATGATCTGAACAAATCTAGATGAATATTTTAAATATAATATATGTGAGCTTGTCAGAAGAATAATAAAATAATGACACTTAGATGATAATGTTAAAATATTCATTCAATCAACACAAAGTTATTTCAAGCATGATAAGCAAACAATCTTATGGAAGTTTTTGAACTGGAGATTACAAAAAGGGCTTAAGTATAAGATTGTTAGTGAAGTCGGATAAACGAGTTAGCAATTCGACTCTAGAAGAGAGTAGTCATGAGTCAAAGACATGGAAAGATTCGACTTCACAAGAATGTATAATTCAACTTCAGAAGAAAGTCTTAATGAGTCGGAGTCAAAGAAGAATTCGACTTTAGAAGGAAGTATAATTCGACTTCAGAAGAAAGTGTAATTCGACTTCAGAAGAAAATGTAATTCGACTTCAGAAGAAAGTCTTCATGAGTCGGAGTGGGATTTCTGAAACAGTCGAAGTTAAATTTCTGAAGCATTCGAAGTTGAGTTTTCTGAAGCTTTCGACTGTATGAGTCGAAGTTGCCAGTCGAATGATGTATAGTAGTGTGGACTTAGAAAATTTTCTGGTTAGTTGACTTCGATTCTAAGGGAGTCGGAGATGATAGTTAGAGTCATAAGTCGAATTCAGTATGACACAGAGGGAGTTTGTGGACTTCGAAAATTTTCGAGATAGAGTTTGTCCAAGATATTTTTTTTGTGATAAATAAAATATATATTTAACTTGTAGAAAGTCTTTTAAAGATTTTGTCATGGCAAAACCATGATATTATGGTAAAGTAAAATCTTAAATTTTCTTAGGGGTAGTTTCTCAACAATTCTCTCCCTTTTTGTTAATGACAAAAACTTTTAAAAAATAGATAGTGAGCATATTTGAGAATATATATATATATAAATTTTGGTCTTACTTTCTTACTACTTTCTCCCCCTTTGTGGCATTAACATAAAAGATAACAAAACACAAGAGAGATATATAAGAAGCAAGAAGGAACATAAACTGCATTCATAAAGTTAAAGGAAACAAGTACAACACATAGAGTTTATGATTTGGACAGAGAACTTGGTAAATACAAAGAGCGGGTGATCTGATTGAGATAGGGTTTGATATGAGCCCACATCTTCTCCTCATTTTCATAGAAGTTTTCAAATAGACTACTATCAATGTTGTAGTTGGAACTGATGGAGGGCAGCTTGCTATGAGATTTGATATGACGTTATGGTACCAGACAAGCTTGTTGTGGTAATGTTTCCTGCTCAAAGTTTCTCGAAGGTGAACAAACTTCCTAGAGGCTGCTAGATGAAGCAATTCATGCATTGTAATATTCTAGTGCAAGCCTGAGACATAGCTGTTTCCTTAGCCTTGAAATATATTAAGTACCTTTCTTCCCATTTGAGACCAATGGTCTTTCTTAAATCCTTATAACTCTTTGACAGAAAAAGGTAAAGAGATGGGCAAAGCAAATTACCTAATTATCACTTTAGGAGGGATATTTTATGCAAAAAACCTAATTATTTTATCTTGAGGCTAGTAATTAGGTGATAATCTTAAAGCTGACAAGATGAATTTTGTAATTTTATTGTAGATCGTTAAGCGAGGAGATAAGAGAAGGTAGCAACTACTACTATTCCTATGTTGTTGCTGCTACGACTACTACTAAGAAAGTTGGAAACAGAGCTTCACCCATTTGTTGGGTATCGTTGTCTTCTTCTTAAGGTACTTTAATACCTAAAAGGTCCCAGGAGACGCCCAACTCATCATCAAAGAGGTACTTAATACCAACTATTAGATTCTCCCTTGATCTGCATACATTTGAGTTGGATCCTCATGTTAGTTTCGCAATTTAAAACAATGTGATCAATATCCGCATGTTGGATTTACTTCGGATCTAAATCCTAACTATTGGATCTAAGTTTGGTAAAAGTATGACGATTGAATTCGCTCCCGATCTACATTTAATCAAGATCCAACTGTTGAATCTACTATTAATAGACTCGACTGTTAGATTTCATTCCGATCTAAAATCCGACCGTTGAATTCACTCTAGATCTATGTACATTGAATTAGTTGGTTTCGCACCCAATCTATAAGAATCTGATCAAGATAACGTTGGATTTGCTCTAGATGTAAATTCTAACCATTGGATTTAAGTTTAATGAAAATATGACAGTTAGATTCGCTCCTAATCAACATCTCATCAAGATTTGATCGTTGAATTTATACTATCAATGGAAATACAACCGTTGGATTTTACACATATCTGAAGTTACCTTTGGATTCATTCTCGATCTATGTACATTTGATCACTTAGGTTTGCTCACAATATAAAACAATTTGATCAAGATACGCTCGTTAGGATTTTTCTAGATCTAAATCCAAATCGTTGAATTTAAGTTTAATGAAGATATGACGGTTGGGTTCACTCTCAACATATACCTGATTAACATCCGACCATTGAATCTATAGTTAATTGGAATTCGACTTTCAGATTCACTCTCGATCTATATATATCGACCGTTGGATTCACTCTCCATCTATATACATATGATCAATTCAGTTTGCTACCAATGTATAACAATCTAATCAAGTTTCGAAGTTGAATTCGCTATGGATTTAAATTCTAATCGTTGTATTTAAGTTTGATCAATCTAATGATTATATTCGCTCTCGATCTAAGTTTGGTTAAGATCTGATTATTGAATCTACTATCAATGGAAATTCTCTCGTTGAATTTCATCTCGATCTCAAATTTGACTATTAGATTCACTCTCGATCTAAAATCAATCGATTAGTTACATAACATTAAATAATTATAATATAATATATCATAATGTAAAATATAAATTTCAAATAATAATACTTGGGTATATTTAGGGGTGTCAATGGGCCGGGCCTGGGTCGGGTCCGTGTTGGCCCAGGCCCAGCCCGGTCTTTGATCGTTCAGCCCAAGCCCGGCCCGGCCCAGGACGAGGCCCGATTTTTTGAAGCCCGGCCCGGCCCGGAAAAATAAGGTAAGGCCCGGCCCGGCCCGATTTTATTTTTTAAAGATATTTTTACTATTTTTATTTATTTTTATAATAAATTTAGTGTTCATTTAATCAAAATAGTATCAAATAAACATTAGACTAATCTAGATACACATATTTCTAGTTGTTACAAATATAAAGTAAATGCTAAGTCATTAAATATAGTTTCACAACACAATTTTCAATCCAAAATTAAAGAATATTAGAATTATCACTGTGTTACTTATTTTAAAAATAAATAAATACCGGGCCACCGGGCCGACTGGGCCGGGCCGAGCCAAGCTCGAGCCCGGTCCAATCTTACTCCGGGCCGGGCTCAAAATTAAAAAAAAATGTTAAAATGTCCAGCCCAAGCCCGTGTAAAACCGGGCCGGGCCACTGGGCCTTCGGGCCAACCCGTCCCAATTGACACCCCTAGGTATATTTAACAATTTTAATAATTAATAAATAAGGATAATATTTTTAAAATAAAGTTTTCTCACATGTATATTCATTAAACAAATATAATATATTTACAAATACTCAAACGGGGAGGTAGCTGGGAGCATCATTTGGGAATGGTTGAGTTTGCCTACAATAATAGTTATCATACCAGTCTTGGGATGGCACTGTATGAAGCTTTATACGGCCGACCATGTAGAACCCCACTGAACTGGCATGAAGTGGGTGAAAGGTAGTTAGTGGGTTTTGAATTGATTCAGCAAACCACAGAGGTAGTGAAACTTATTAAAGAAAAATTGCAGGCAGCTCAAAGCAGGCAAAAGAGCTATGCGGGTAATCGGAGGAGATCACTTCAGTTTGAAGTGGGAGAATTTGTTTTTTTGAGAGTTTCCCCAAGTAAAGGCATTATGAGATTCGGTAAAACTAGGAAGTTGAGCCCGAGATATGTGGGACCTTTCCAGGTGATTGAAAGAATTGGGGAAACAACTTATAAGTTGGATTTGCCAGCTGATTTTGCGGATGTCCATGATATTTTCCACGTCTCTATATTGAGAAAGTATATTGAAGATCCAGCTCAAATAATCAGTTACCAAGGTGGTGACTTGAAGCCAGATATGACTATGCCAGAGTATCCAGTACAGATCACTGGTCGGAAGATAAAGAAACTGCGGAATAAAGAAATTGAGCTAGTTAAAGTGAGATGGGAAAATAGATTGGGAGGTGAAGATACCTGAGAGTTAGCCAATGAGATGGCTAAAGGATATCCCTATCTGTTTGAGTAGGATTTGATGTTTCTTTTTAAATGATAGTACTTGTAAAGAAATATGTATTAAAATTATGGTATTTGAGTTGTGTTATGAATTTCGAGGTCGAAATTTCTTTTTAGATGATAGTAATGTAACGTCGCGCATTTTTCGGATCCATGTGGATCCTTCGTTTAGTGTTGTGGAGGTCATACGTTGACCAATGTGGCTCGAGAATGGTGTGCGCGCGTGTGTATGTGCCTTATCGAGCTGTTAGTATAGGTTATAGCACCCCTTGGGTTTCATCCTGTCATCGCGACAGGAAGGGCTGTCGCGTTCTTGAACGCGACAGAGCGCTGCGTCGCATTCTTGTGACCGTCTCTAGCGCTGGACGTGTGCATGTGCGCCACGTGGCGGGCATTGGGGGTGTTAAGTTCAGGAAGGCGACACCCTATTGCGTCGCATTCAGGTGGCGACGCATCGCTGCGTCGCGTTTCAAACCGCTGCAGGTTTTTAAAGAACCCCAGCCGGCATAACTCACACACATTCTGCTCGGCCGGGGGAGGAGCTATTGAGGGTTTCTCGTGTGATTTTGGGTGGAGAGCTCGGTTTTCGGTGAGCTCTCGCTGTAAGGAGCTCACATGAAGAGTGAGGATCGCCAAGAAAGCATCATACCGCGCGTTCTTCGCAAAGGTAGGTGAATTTCCCCGTTCCGGGGCGATAATCGGGGGAATCGTAGGATCGATCAGTTTAATGTTTTATTCATGCTAGATACCATGCCTAGGCTTTCATTAAAGCATGTAAATGACGAATTAAGGGTGATTTGCATGAGTTTTGGGGTGTTTGGAAGGAGAGAACCCGATTAGGGTTTTTCCCCTGCTAAGGCGACAGGGTGTACTGTCGCGATCAGAAGGCGACGTGTCGACCCGTTGCGTTCATGTCCTTAAGGTGACATGTCGGGCTGACGCCTTCTGAAGGCTACCCAAGGGCCTGTCGCGACCTCAGTCGAGGGCTGTGCGTGTACATGGCTTACGTGATGTGATTATCCGATTATCATGGTTTAATGTGTTTATTAATATTAAGCGGTGCATTGGCACTTGTAGTGCACTGAGTGCACGTGGTTTCTGAGACTAGCATACAGAGTACATAGTTAGCTAGTCATATATATGGCTGTGTGGTGTTCATGCGAGCACTGTTAGTTTCACGTGTAGTGAACCATTGTTACGAGAGGTTTACGTGACGTTTCACGTGGTTTGTGTGTGACGTGCACGTGGTTTTGTGTGCGTGGAGAGTAGTACGACGCCTACCGTGGTTACCTCTCCAGTTGGGTGCCCAAGTTCTCTGTGAGCTAGGCTGTTAGCTCGGGGCTTTGTCTCGGTACTTGTGTTGTACCGTCGAGGTCTGTGTCGTCTGACCTGGAACCCTCACTCCTTTGCTTGAGTTGTACGTCCGACTGACGGAAAGACGACAGTGGGACAATGACTCTAGTGTTTGTTTTTAGTCACTTGTAGCGCGCTCGTAGTTGGGGGTACGGACACCAGTAGTCGACACTAGTCCCCAGCTAGTCCTTTTCCAGTGCCTGACTCTAGCGAGCCCAGGCCAGGGTCTCTAGAGGTGCCAGGCATGGGCCTGCAACCGTGTGGTACGCAGGTGGTGGTGTTTAGTCGGTCTCCAAAGTTGCTTGACCTTTTCACGTGGAGCGGTAGCTGGACCTTTCGTCCTTGGCTAGGAGACTAAGAGGTAGACCTGTGTTAGCTTGTTCGAGTCAGTCTCTAGTGTCACGAACCAGCTCACGTGGCTCGTGTTTGGCTATCTCTACTTTAGCTCGTACACTTGTACTGGTTTTCCAATTAATTATTACAGTTGTTTTACCTAGTCAGCAGACGGTGAGTACTTTTACAGCTTTAATATCCTACTTAGCTGTTCTATAAATTGTTGGTACTGTTTACTGCTTTCGTACCTGTGTTTTGGTTTTGCTCGGTGTTGGGGGAGTTCCCTACTGAGCCAGTGACTAGTGAGGCTCACCCCTACCCCCACAGGTGAGGGCGAGGAGGATGTTTCCCTACCGTCGTCCAGTTCGGAGCCGCGTCGTAGCGGTGCGGGGTCAGCACCTCCAGTAGTGTAGTTAGTTTGTCTACTTTCTTCTGTTGTACCTCGGGGTATGCCCCAGGCTCTTGTACCTTATTTTATGTTGTTAAATGTGGCTATGTAAACTTGTGATATATATATATATATATGAAATGGTGTGTTCCTTTGTATTTTCACGGACTATGGTGTGGTATCCCTTCCGAGGCTTCGGCCCGTTCGCGGGAGACAGACTCGGGTCAGGCTTGTTATCGGTCTAACGGGCTTGAGCGAGGCATTCCATCACATATATTCTATTTCAACTAGAGATATTTTGTTAGCAATTGTTCGTTCTTAACTATTTTCACGGTTGCGATGGTGTCGGTAATTATATCTATATATATTATAGAAGAGACACTTGAGATTTTTCGTCCGGTCCAATTCTTTCTTCCGGTTCAGTGATGCCTTTTAATTTCATGCCTATTTAATTAACATTAATGGATGGTCTTGGATCTGCACTCTCTTGAGGTGATTCTTGCCTTTCCAGTTCCTATTAGTTACAACGCGAGGATGAAGGTTTGGACGTCGATAACAACACTCATTATCATCATCTTCAATTTCTTTACCAAAAGTCTCTGAATCTAATCTTGCACTCGACATGAAAATATTTCAGCTTTAGTCAATTCAGCAGCCTGCCAAACTGCTGCAACATCTTGAATGTTAGAACTTCCTAGTTCCATTGTGGAGCTGACAATAGCTAGAGTATGACTTGTTGTAAAAATAACGTGGAGTAGGGCACAATCATGGCAAAAATCGGATACATACATGTGCACGCAGAACTATAGTAAGCAGGTATATGGAAATAGTTCAAATAACAACAACCAAAAGGTCAAATACATGAGATTGATTACAGTAAAGAACATGCTAAAATTAGGCAGAAACGAATGTAGTAGAAGCGTCTCTAAGAAGACTCCCTTTAGAGAAGATATCACCCCCACAAGAATATACGTCTTGTAAGACGATCTCCTCCCAGAATACGTCTACCACCACGAGATTGGAAACTGCACTTGTAAACAATGCTACACTAAACTTAATCCTCATCTACAATAAGGGAACAGATGTAGTTCATCGGACACCGGTGAAGTGCGATAGTGCAGCCAAACTGGGATGCAGCGTCGCCGCCGGGGGGAAGGTGCAGTCGGCGGGACAAAGACGTTAACGTTACCAATGGAGTGAGAGAGAGAGCGGTAGGACGGCGAGCGGTTCCTCACTGAAAGAGTCGAAAAGATGCTTTTTGTGTCGGGTAACTGTGATTAGGAAACCTAATCACTATATCAAGCGCCTAATGCCCACGTAGACCAAAACAATGGGCCGGTTCAAAGATCGGGTCCAAAACAGCTCCAAACTCTCCAAGAAAGGCCCAAAATGCAAAAAGAAGAAGTAAAAAGGTGCCAAGTCAAGCCATCTAGACCGCATAAATCACACACGCACACTCGCCCAGCCCGGCGACGCATGTGTGTGATATGATCTAGCATAACCCCGCCATTGTCTATAAGACATAGTCTCATGGACTCTAGGGGTTATGAAGTCCTTAATTCCTTAGGGGTATCCCATGTGGGACTAAAGACCCGACATATAAGGACAAACTAGCACAACTTTTGATGTACCTTTTACTTCATCAACCTTGAGTTTTACCTTTCTTTTATATTTCCCCCTTAACACCCTTTATATTTAACATGACTCTATCTCAAGGGATTAGGAGAGCAATCCGGAGGGATAGGTAAGCAGATCTTTACATCTCCTTTGCAATTTAGACGTGAAATAAATTTTTGCCATCCCGATGATGAGCTGCCTGACGGAGACTGTAGCAGCTCCTTTGAAGTGCCCTCAAGAGCATCTCTGTAGGAAGCATGTGAAAGATCCAGGCTGCAGTCGTTGATAACTATTAGACATAAGCAGTACATATACATGTGATTTACTGCTAGCTAGATAAAAAGAGGAGATTAAAACTTACCATTCATTGTTACAGTAAGCTAATTAGGGGCCAGACACGATGCCATAGGGCCATGAAATTTTAGGCAAAATCTTTCATATATATTATATTTCTCAATTTTGGTGCTGCCACGTGGCAACACCAGGACAATTCTAAACCTTCTTGTAATCACAGGGATTGGCTTCCCCTCGACACGGACATGGATATCAAATATGATAGCGTAGGAAAAAGGATGTGATCGCCACCTAGATAAGTTGCCTAATGATGCAGAAAGACAATGGCTAACTTAAACTAGGAAAGAGGAAGAGAACAGGAAATTGACCTGGTGTCGCGGTCGTCATGGCTGCCGCGTCTCTAGTGTCGCGTCCGTGGAAATCGACGCGTCTTTGTCGCGTCACCCTAGGCCGTCGCGTTCTCTGAATGCGGGAGATTTGTTATTGTGATCTTCTTCTAGTCCTCCAGCCGGCCAGAGTACCAGAGCTTCTCGTAGATTTTGTTTGCTTGCCTGCCAATCAAAGGAAAACACAAAGAAAAGACCCTATTAGAACATGTAAAGTGTAATATCTATTCTAAAAGACGAAGTGAGATGGGAGATCATGGTGGGAACGCACCTGGGGTGGTTTTAAACCCCTGTGGGTGTGGGAAAACGTGGGTGGATGGTGGATGTGCTCTATTTAAAAAGAACGTAAAAATGCATGTAGAAATGGAAAAGAGGAGGAGGAAAGGGAATGAGCCCCATTAGGGCGACTTCTTGGCGTGGATGCAGCTCCAACGATGTGCAAAGAGGTCCAGGAGATTGCTGAAGTCGCCCTCTTCACGTTCCTTGCTCCATTGATGGTGAAATGAGTGAGTTGTGAGGAGTGGAATGTGAAGGGAATGGAGGGAATGAGTGGCTGCGTGGCTAAGTCTAGTTCAGAGGAAATTTTGGCAGCCCTTCGGGGTGATCATGAGGCTCCCCTCGTCCATGAGGAGGGGCCTTCCTTATATAGAGCTTGGAGTGAGCAAGTTAGGTATTATCTCCCCAAAAAGGTTTAGAAAATAAAAAATGGGGGATAAAGCTCTATCAAAATCGGGTGTAGAGTCCTTAGGGGAGCTTAGGAGAGTCCCTAGGGCCAAGGATCCGTCCAAAGGGGTTGGGATAACCCTCTTAGACCAAGTCAAAGTGCATGGGAGGATAAATAGGGTGTGGTTACGGAGGCCAGAGATCTCGGACATTGTCGCGTCAGATCGTAGGGTCGCGACTAGAGATGCGACGGTGCGGGGGGACGCGACAGCATTGCCCACGTGCATGGATAATGCATGGGCTGTCGCGGCGGCCCAACCCGTCGCGACTATAGTCGTGGGGCCACGATGCGTCGCGACAAGGAATCCGAATTATCTTGGATTATTCTCTCTAACCACATGATTAAAATAGGAGTTATATTCCTCTAGGGACTCTCAAATGATTTATTTCGGGATGTCAAGGTATTTTAATGGATTAATGGGCTCAAATCAAGGCAAGTGATGGGCTCAAGGTGAGTGACCAATTAGGGGCCCACTAAGGTAGCAAGAAATGCGGTTCAACCCATTAGTCATAATCGGGTGTCTACAGATTGCCCCTCCTTGGCTTCTACTTTGCAGGGGAGCGAAGCGGAAGTGGTGTGGAGATGTCATGAAGTGACGATGGAACGAAGAAGACGCGGAGCGGACTAAAAAGTGGAAGCCAAGGTGAAGAGACACCCGATGTTAACTAACAGGCAATTGGAATCCTTGTGAAAGCCCTGAGTCGGTTGTTCGAGTAGAATGCAAAGAAGAGCACAAGTTTGGACGAGGGAGAGAAAAGAGGACGATCAACCCCTCGATTGAGAGGTACCCTAGCGGATTGGCCTCCGAGTTTCGTTTTGGAAGGACATGTGCGTGCCAGGCAGGTAACTCATGACTCTGTCCTGGGAGCGGTTCGCAACCAAAACGGATCAAAGGAAAAAAGGAAAGTTTGAATAAGGAATCCAAACAGGCAAATTCTTGTCAAACTGACGGAAACAACTCACTCGGAGGCAAACCTTCCGATTCGGAGTGGAATTGGATTTCTTGCTTGGAATTTGAAGGACGATTGGGCACTCAACAAGAGCTCATCAATGGTCTAAAATGAGTCAGTAAAGCTCAAAGTCCTACATGATGCATGTTGGGCTAAAGTAAAAGAAATTACCAAAACGAATGCAAAGAAAAAGAAAAAAATAGAAAATATATCAAGGATAATATTGCTTAGCCAGATAAGAACAGGTCAAGAGACTACCTACAACCGCAGTGCAGGCCTGAATCCATCGTCCCTGTGCTTAACTAACTCAACGGCCTATCCAACGATTAACAATGTGTACCTAGATCATCATTGTTTTTGGTGAAGGGGAACTCAAATCCCAGAACACATTGAGAACCAGCCGGTCCTTGAAATGATATAATAGATAGGATATCATATAGTAATGGCGGAGGGGTAGAGATACAATACCTGACTTACCTGTGACGACATTTCCTGACTTTTTGAATCATCCATGAGAAAATAAGCATAATAATCACAAGATGACAGATGAGTTTAATGAACATGGTCAAAGAAACACATATACAAAGCACAAGCAGGAGAAATAAACATTTGGGTATAAACGCGACGCACCCATCGACCGCGACCTTGTCGCGTCGCAGCGCCCTGTCGCGACATAGTCGCGTCTGATCGCGGCGTCGCGACTCGGACAGAGTCCTAAAAACGCAGAAAAAACGGGACTTAGACTTATCCTAAGACATCTAGACTAACACTAGGACTCCTAAACCTTTCCTAGACTTATCCTAACTCCTAGTTGCGGGATTAGAGTGGGTTTCTAACTCTTAGGACTCTATAAATAAAGGGTTAGGGGGCTAATCCCGCAGCTAAACCCCAGGCATCCTCTGCTCCCCAAATTCAAGCTCTTTTCCTTCTCTTGCAACCATGAAGAGGAACTATTCGGCGTTTGCAGAAGATATCCCCGCTTACTCCGGCCCAAAAGCTGCTAGGGAGACGCATGCTGATCTGAAGTAACTCTCCGCCATCCCGGGGCACATCTACGCGCGCCCGGATCATCAAGTAAGTGGTCTTTTCTTCCTGAGATTCTGCACTTTCTGCATTGCTCTACTTTTTCTGCTCTGTTTTGCTCTGTTTCGCTCTGTTTTGCTCCGTTTTGTTCTTCTCTTTTCTCCTCTTTTCCTTACGTTCTTCATGCTCTTCTTCCATCTCAGATCCTCCCTGGCCAACGGCGATTCTCAAAGATGCCATGGCTGGTACCCATGCTCGAATTACTGCCGCCCGCGTCTATTAGCCACTTGAAGGAGTGGGGGCTATCCACCATCTTTGTACTAGCCAAAAACTACAACAAGTTGGTGCATGTGTGGGAGAGTGTTACAGCCATGGTGGAGCTATGGCATCCACAGACCAACTCGTTCATCTTCTCTGAATTCGAGGCGACGATCCTCCTGGAAGAGTTGGAAATCATGCTCGGCCTCCCACGCTATCAAAGGGGCGAAGAGTCGGCCCTCTCCTACACCGTAGAGCAGATCAACTCCTGGAGCATTCTGGCGTACATTACCACAAAGAAGAACGATCTCTACTCCATGACCAGTGGTATGCATGTTCACCTTCTCCCAATTTCTCAATGGATTACTTCCCAGTGTAAGCGGAAGACCACGAACTACACTGCCATTGCCAAGGCAGCCGTCATATGCATTTGCGGCGTCATACTCTTCCCGTAAGCCGACGGTGCCATCTCCTTTGGCAATCTTAGCATCATTGACTCCATCTCCGAAGGTATGAAAATTGGGCAAGCCGTCCTGGGTTTTCTATATGCTGGCCTGACCTCTGCAGCACTCGGGGGTCCTTTCTACGGATCGGTTGTCGCCCTTGAACTATGGATGGGGATGCATATCCAATTCCGGGCGGTGGAGGACCTGACCATGGAATGCAAGACAATGCTGAATCACCCACTGGCGTATGTGGGCGGATGGCTTCACATGAGCCCTCGGACGTGGTGCAAAACAGCTCAAGTGAAGGGCATACATGCATGGCGCCAATACCTCCGAAGTCTGACCGTGGCGGATTTTGACATGCGCCCACGATTCATGCACGGCCGAACAATTCACCTTCCTCAATGTACCGGGCTCGCCTTGAGGCTGCTAGGCAATGGGGCGCTAGTTTCCTACAACCCAGATCGCTGCCATCTCCAATGCAGTGCGGCTCGCACGGTGGTTCAACTTCTATCACACTTCCCACCTATCCAAGAGAGGAAGAGGGGCGATACACAGGACGAGCGCGACATGCGCAGCGCGGTTGTCCATTGGGAAGGATGTGCAACGAGTGCGATTCAAGCTGAGGTGGAGGAGGATGACGAAGCAATCGCGGAATACATTGAAGCTTTGAAGAAACTTCAGCCTGGGGGAGGGAACAATTGATTTATTTTATTTGATTTGTAGGCCAGATGGTAGTTAAGAAAGCATTTGAAAGTATTGCTTGGTTGTTTTAGAATGGATTAGGGAGTGTAAAGACTTTGAATATGAATGAATAAGAATGGATTTTCTGTGCAATGCAAGCGCTCTGTTGATGACGCGATGGTCAGGAGTGTCACCTTTATGTCGCGGCCGAGCGGTGCGTCGCGACTAGGTCGCGACGTCGCTTCATGACGCGACATGAACGCGACGGCGCGCTGCGTCGCGTCATGAACCGATCGATTCAAAAACAAACGGCCCCCTTTCCTTCTTCTTTTCCGGTTTTCAAAAACCTTGAACCTTCAGACCCTTGAATCCTTCCCCTAATTTCCCTACATTCCAACCTCCTTGCTAGCCCGAAACACAACCCAAACAACCTACATTGCGATGGACGGCGGAAAAGAGACCGGCGAGGGCTCATCGCGGGGGAAGCGCCATGCGGAGCGTCGGTACTCATGACGACGGGTGGAAAGGCCCCCGGTCGAGGAGGAGATGCCCGAGATCATCATGGGAGAGGAGGATGAGGAAACGACTCCGACCATGAGCGTGGAGGAGGAGAGGAAGATACGGGCCAAAGCGATGAAGTCGGTAAGTATTGTCGACCCTAAACCTTGAATGATGGTAGTAGAGAGATCCACGGAGCCCCTGGAGGGCGAATGTAGGGCGAGAGGCCCATGAAAACGAGGATCAAACAAAGAGGGCTCCGGCCGGTTTGAATCTGAGAACACGTCAGCACGACCCGTCGCGACATGGTGTCGCGGCGGGGCGTGGCGTCGCGAGAGTGTCGCGACGTCTAGGGCAGACGCGACCTTATCGCGGCCTATGAAGGTGATGCAATAAGGTCGCGGTGGCCCGCACCGTCGCGATAAGGTCGCGACTGCAAGAGCTGTCGCGACTCTGACCGAACACACAAATAAAACCTGAAATTGAACTTGAATGAATCTTTGCAGGGTGAAATGAGGGCTCGAGTGTCTCGGACACTGGTGCTGGCTGCCTTCCTGGCCCTTCCCCCTTTTCAGCGAGAGAGAGTAGAGGAGATGGGGTTCGGGCAGATTTTTAGGATTGAGAGGATGAGGGTGGACCCGGCCCTCACCCAGGCCCTGCGTAGCAGGTGGGACACGGAGGCGAGTGCCTTCGCGTTCCCTTGGGGGCATATGATCCCCAGCCTAGAGGATGTGAGCCGAATCATAGGGCAGTGTGCAGCGGACGGTGGCGAGGGCGCGAACAGCAGCCGACAGCGGCGCAACGGACTGCGGTCGGCGACGGTGCGCACCGAGCACGCCGGCGGCGGGGCCCCTTTGGTGGTTCGGGCGACTGTGCTCGAGCACGGCAGTGGGGTGCTCGGGCCTTCGGTGGCCAGACGCGACTGCGGCGGCGACCTTGGAAGGGCCGCGACGACGACCGAGATAGCGGCGCAGGGGCGTCGTGCCAGCGGAGTCGAGGTTCCTGGAGGCGACGGACGGCGATCGCTTAGCAGTGGGGCTCCGGCGAGGCCATCGACGCACTTGTGGGGGGCTTTTTTTGTTATTGTCCCCCCTTTTTTTGTGTTTTCTGTTGTGCCGCCGGCTGTGAGCCTCTGGCGATGGGTGAAGCTCCGGCGATGGGCCGGGAAAACAAGGGGTTTGCATAGGGGCGCCGATATGGGGCTTGTATGCCCTTCCCCTCCTCCGTATTCGTCCCTTTTTTTGCATGGGGGTACAGGGTCCAAGAGGGGGGAAAACCAGTGCTATGTCCCTTGAGGCCAGGGGGGCCCTCTTGTACAGGGGAACGCCTGTGTGTGTGCGTGTTTCGGTGGGGTCTTCCCCGACCCAAGCACGGAGGGGGAGGCCCAGTAGGTCCCAGAGCCGCTAGGGGGGCTGTGAGGAAACCCCTCCAGTCCGAGGTTCTCTTTGTTTCTGTCTTTTTCCATTGGGGCGGTAGAGTGGGGCCCAATGCCCTAGTAGGACCGCCAAAGGGGATCTTCAAACTTTAGCTATCAACGGGGGCCCATTTAGACAGCTAAAATTTATCCGTCTACGTATCCTTTGTATGTAGACGGCTACTAACACACGTCTACGTATAAAGGATACGTAGACGGCTTAATAAAACCGTCTACATATCCTACATATGTAGACGGTTTTCAAAGCCGTCTATGTAAGTTACATAGACAGCTTAAAAAAATCGTCTACATATGTAAGATATGTAGATGGCTTAATAAAGCCGTCTATATATCTCATATACATAGACGGCTTTTTGTAGCCGCCTACAAATGTATGTTTTTGTAGACGGCCGCGATTTGCAACCGTCTACATATCCTTCATTTCTTGTAGTGAACGGTGTACCGAGGTGCATATAATTACCGAGGTGCAAGTGGTTATGTACGAAAAATTGTTAATGAAAATATATAGGATTTTTTATTTTTTTAATCTCTACCAATAAATATATTTTATTTTTATTATTCTTTAATCCTTAAAATCCTCGCATTTGTTCTTATTGATCTCTGCAGTTAATTAACTCTGTAACCAGAGTAGAATTATCTCTATATCCTACTTAAACTAACTCATGAACAATGAGAAAAAGACTACATTGCATGCATGGCACAAAGATGGATACAGAATCATTTATCATAGTTAAATGCATGAAACTGATTGATCATCATACAATTCCATGACATTGGAGAAGGTATCCGGCCCCTGATCTCCATGCATATTATTCCATAACATTGAGATGCATGCGATCTCATTATTATTATATATTCTTCCTAGATCTCATTATTTTATATGAAGCAGCTGGTAGCGCATGCATGCGATCTCATTATTATTATATATTCTTCCTAGATCTCATTATTTTATATGAAGCAGGTAGCGCCGATGCGCAATCTCTTATACACCAGCACTTCAAATCGCGGCAGTGGCCGGTCTTGTATCCATGGTTTTCACATGATTCCTTGCAACTGAGGGCGAACACGCAGGCACCCGTGAAGTAGGGAGATAGAAATGAACATTCTGCTTGCGGCCGCACCTGCTCCTCACCTGCAGTGGCAACTCATTCATCACTACCTACCATCTTTTTCAAAACATACCTTAAGAAATGATAGAAGATGCATGGTCAGACCCATAGTAAATTAAAGAAGCTTGATGGGGAGAGAGTGGGAGACCAATCAAGTAATAATTCAAAAGAAAAGCTTATTAGCTTATTACTAGTCAGGATTGGTAACCAATTCCATGTGAGTTGTTTGTTAAGTAATTTTGTTGGTTAAAAAAAAAAGAGAGAGAAAAATAAATCCGACAAAATTCTTAACTAATAAAATTTTTTGACAAACAAATCACATGAGATTTGTTACCAGTGTCTTTGATCGGTAACAAGTATTTCTCATAGTTACATGGATACGAATTATAAAAGGTGAGGGGGATCAACTGGCTGTGGGGCAAATGGGCATGTGAAGCATGTATTTTCTAAAAGAACGGTCATGGTTAACGACGTAACGTTGTCAATAATTATTCAAAAATTTCATTTTTAACTCTAGTTTGACCCATCGGCAATAAAGTTAAATACGTGTATACCTACTTTACATGTTAACTTACAAGTTATATATATATATATATATATATATATATATATATATATATATATTGTTGAAAAAATAATGTACATAGAATAAATAATCACATGAACATACGTAAAGTATGATAGCATGAACATTGCATACATATTGTCCCACAAGTAAAAGTAAGATCCGATTTCAATCTAAAAGGAAAACACATACATGTGAATGCAACAAATCAAAGAAAATAATATAGAGTTAGAAAATTTAGTCGAGCCGCTCGTAGGGACTCCTCTTAGAGAAATTATCGCCCCCGTCATACTAGTGCGACGGAGTCAACGATCTTCCCCCAGGATAGAACGGCTACAGAGATGTGTCTCCGCACAAAGACAATCCTTCCACGGTGACAACCTCAAAAATACGTTCTTCTTTATCGATTTACAAGAAACTGTGGTACAAAAATTTACTCAAGAAAAAAAGGAGAGAACCAAGAGAGAGGAAACACCAAAGTGTGGAAAATCCACCACCGCCTCCAAAAAACGATCCTGCGGGTCGTTCTCTCCCGGAACCAAAATGCCGTCCTCCTATTTCCTTCCCAGAAAAATCACGCCGCCGCTTTCTTTCCCACAAAACGCCACCAAAGCCTCGCTTGCAGGTCTTCTCAACGGAGCAAAAAAACCCCAAAGAAAACCGTCAAACCCCAAAGGACACGAGGCCTAGCGTTTCTGGGAGGAAAAAGGTCAAGTGATTTTACAATTTTTAAGAAAAGCCCACAAAAGTTTTGGGTTTAAATAAACCCTAAAAAAATTCACAATTTCTCCAACATATATATATATATATGTGTGTGTATTATATCCCTTTGACTCAGAGACTCATGTTAAGTAGGTGTGACAGCTGAGACAGTCGTACGTTGATAACATAAGGAATGCATACGTGATTTACCACTACCACTGCTAGCAAGCTAAAGGGAAGATATCAAAGCTTAACATTCGCTGCCACAAGCTAAGGAATCTGGACTCTTAGGAGCGGGCCAAGAACTTTCATACAAAATATTTTTGCAATAGAGTTTGAGAAGATCAAATATAAGAGAGTTGTAAAATCATATAAGGGTATCGACAGCACATAACATTAGCACACACAAACCCCAAAACACCACACACGCAAGTTTTCTACTTACATGCAGCCAAAACAAGTAGCGCCAAGAAGAAATAAACAACTACTGCACCCTTCATGGCCTCTGTGATCGATCCTCTACAAGACTAATTAGATGATGCTAGCTGTTGGACAACAAGTAAGAGGGGCCAATTAAGTAGTACTACTGTTGGAATAATGGTGAATGGTTATGCACAAGGTATATATATATATATATATATATATATATATACTATTGTCTCATCAGACCTCTCGTGGCGGTGGATTAAATATATAGATCGATATGCATGGTAAGAAATTAAGAGGATGATTTCCCCCAATTTAAGATATGCCACATCTCAATCGCCATTCGCCAACCATATATGGTAAGCAAATTAAGTGGATGAACAATCGCCAATGGGCCGTCCGAGCCAGATCCTTCTCCGCGGAAACCGTTTTGAATAGGGAATAAGCGCTGCTGTCACGCGCATATATATTGTAAATCGAAACAATTATATTTTAAAATCAAATCAAATCAAACAGATTTTATTCGATTTGATTCGGTTTAAATTAAAATATATTCAAACTTTCTATATATTAACATATTAATCTCTCAATGGACACATGTCCGTTATAACATATATATATATATATCGAAATAATTATATTTTAAAATCAAATCAAATCAAACAGATTTTATTCAATTTGATTCGGTTTAAATTAAAATATACTCAAACTATCTATATGTTAACATATTAATCTCTCAATGGACACATGTCTGTTATAACATATATATATACATATATATATATATATATGAAGAAAAAATGTAAAAAATAGAAAGTTATAATACTAATTTTTTTTATAACGAGGAAACCCCGCCCCGTGTGGCTTAGTGGGCTCAGGGATTGGTGTTCGTGGGCCCCAGGGCCAGAACCTGGCAGCCCCTAATTTCCGTGTACCCGTATCGCCCTCACCCCACTTGACCGGAAAAACCCCGGGCCTACACCCCTCGAGGATTGAGTGCAAACCACGTAACCCCCCCCCCCCCCCCGTAATACTAATTCTAGCTAAGAAGATTAAATTATCCCTCATCTTATAATAATTTACTATTATATAAAAGTACAAAATTACTATAATTTATTGGTATACTAATAATTTGATTTATTCAAATTGAATTGATTTATTCGGATTAAAAATCGAACCAAATCAAAATTACAAGTTTCAAATTTTCAAATCAAACTAATTAAACCGCAATAAAAAGTGTCTAACTGAAATTGAATTAATCAATTCGAATTGATTTTATGGGGTTGAATTAGGGCTGTCAATTAGGTCGGGCCGGCCCGAAGACTCGGTGGCCCAACCCGATTTTACACTGGCTTGGGTCGGACAATTTAATATTTTTTTAATTTTGAGCAGGCCCGGCTTAGCCCAGAGTACGATTGGGCCGGGCTCGGACAGCCCGGTGGCCCAATATTTTTTTTAAAAAATAAATAGCACAGCGATAATTCCAATATTCTAAACTTTTGGATTGAAAATTGTGTTGTGGAGCTATATTTAATGATTTAACATTTATTTCATATTTGTAACAACTAGAAATAAGTTTATCTAGATTAGTCTAATATTTATGTTGGATCGAAATGGCACTAGAGAAGTCCTAAAGGGGGGGGGGGATTGGACTTCTTGGCTTTTAAAAGTTTTCTCTGAAATTTCACAGCAGTAAATAAATTCGTTAGTACTTAGTATGGTGTGTGATTCAAGTGTAAACTAGGCGAAAACAATCACACAAATGGACAGAGAGATTTATCCTGGTTCAATTTTTCCCACATGGAAGTCCTACGTCTAGTCCTCAAGCCAACCACTTGAGATTTCCACTATCTGCCAATAAATTGACCTTCTCTCACCCTTTAAAGGAATTACAAACCCACTTGCTCCCAAGCAAGTCTTCCCTAACTTGGGGTACAAAGAACTGCCTTACACAAGACCTTCCCTTCACAAGAGGGGCAAATGTAGGAACACACCTCCTACAGAAATTACACAGAGGAAATAAATAGACAATTCAGAAACGCTAACAGATTAGAGTTGTAACTCAAATCCTTTCTGAATGAGAAGGGTGGATTCAGAAAAGTATGCAATTACAGATGCCACCAAGACACAAGACTTCTGTGAAAAACAAAGAGAGCTATTGAGGATTTTGCTGAAAGAGAAGGAGCTCTCCGACTTGTAGCTTGGAAGAAGGCTTGTGGGATTTTTTGCTTGAAAAATTCTAAGTGTAAATTGAGCTCACAGGACTTGTATTCAGTTGGTTGTATCCTGTGCAGACTTCAGCTACTTTTATATCTTCAGAATATAGCCGTTTGAAAGATGGTCGTTGTAATTGTAGCTGTTTGAAGAGAAGTTTTGGATCCTTTGGATTTTGCTAAGCTTGTTGTCCAAAGGTCCTTCTGCTTTGCTTATTTCCAACGTCTTTAGATGAGAGTTGCAGCTTCACAGTTAGAAGGTCATCTTATTCATTAAATAGATTGTGAAGGTTCCATACTAAAAACGTGCTTCAATAAATGTCTGCAACAAAGACATGACACAAGGAAGAAAGTACCTCCATGCTTTTGAGGTAGGTGAGTCAGATAAAATAAGACAAGGTATGGAAACCTCGTATAGTCATGCTCTCAGTCCATAAAGAGGAGGCAAACAGTTGTGTTAAAAAGTAAAGTATGGGTCTGTCAATGGTAGGTGAGCTTGTCAGATACCCATACGCTTGACGCATAATAAATGTGACATATCTTTTGTATTCAAGAAAATCTGGAGCAAAGACATGGGGTAAAGAGTTCAGTTTAAACAAAAGTTTTGCAGAAATGATCTGAACAAATCTAGATGAATATTTTAAATATAATATATGTGAGCTTGTCTGAAGAATAATAAAATAATGACACTTAGATGATAATGTTAAAATATTCATTCAATCAACACAAAGTTATTTCAAGCATGATAAGCAAACAATCTTATGGAAGTTTTTGAACTGGAGATTACAAAAAGGGCTTAAGTACAAGATTGTTAGTGAAGTCGAATACAAGAGTTAGCAATTCAACTCTAGAAGAGAGTAGTCATGAGTCGAAGACATGGAAAGATTCGACTTCACAAGAATGTATAATTCAACTTCAAAAGAAAGTCTTAATGAGTCGGAGTCAAAGAAGAATTCGACTTTAGAAGGAAGTATAATTCGACTTCAGAATTAAGAAAGTGTAATTCGACTTCAGAAGAAAGTCTTCATGAGTCGGAGTGGGATTTCTGAAACAGTCGAAGTTGAATTTCTGAAGCATTCGAAGTTGAGTTTTCTGAAGCTTTCGACTGTATGAGTCGAAGTTGCCAGTCAAATGATGTATAGTAGTGTGGACTTAGAAACTTTTCTGGTTAGTTGACTTCGATTCTAAGGGAGTCGGAGATGATAGTTAGAGTCATAAGTCGAATTCAGTATGACACAGAGGGAGTTTGTGGACTTCAAAAATTTTGAGATAGAGTTTGTCCAAGATAATTTTTTTCTGATAAATAAAATATATATTTAACTTGTAGAAAGTCTTTTAAAGATTTTGTCATGGCAAAACCATGATATTATGGTAAAGTAAAATCTTAAATTTTCTTAGGGGTAGTTGCTCAACAATTCTCCCCCTTTTTGTTAATGACAAAAACTTTTAAAAAATAGATAGTGAGCATATTTGGGAATATATATATATATATATATATATTTTCTTGGAGAAATTTTGGTCTTACTTTCTTACTACTTTCTCCCCCTTTGTGGCATTAACATAAAAGATAACAAAACACAAGAGAGATATATAAGAAGCAAGAAGGAACGTAAACTGCATTCATAAAGTTAAAGTAAACAAGTACAACACATAGAGTTTATGATTTGGACAGAGAACTTGGTAAATACAAAGAGCGGGTGATCTGATTGAGATAGGGTTTGATATGAGCCCACATCTTCTCCTCATTTTCATAGAAGTTTTCAAATAGACTACTATCAATGTTGTAGTTGGAACTGATGGAGGGAGGCTTCCTATGAGATTTGATATGACGTTTATGGTACCAGACAAGCTTGTTGTGGTAATGTTTCCTGCTCAAAGTTTCTCGAAGGTGAACAAACTTCCTAGAGGCTGCTAGATGAAGCAATTCATGCATTGTAATATTCTAGTGCAAGCCTGAGACATAGTTGTTTCCTTAGCCTTGAAATATATTAAGTACCTTTCTTCCCATTTGAGACCAATGGTCTTTCTTAAATCCTTATAACTCTTTGACAGAAAAAGGTAAAGAGATGGGCAAAGCAAATTACCTAATTATCACTTTAGGAGGGATATTTTATGCAAAAAAACCTAATTATTTTATCCTGAGGCTAGTAATTAGGTGATAATCTTAAAGCTGACAAGATGAATTTTGTAATTTTATTGTAGATCGTTAAGCGAGGAGATAAGAGAAGGTAGCAACTACTACTATTCCTATGTTGTTGCTGCTACGACTACTACTAAGAAAGTTGGAAACAGAGCTTCACCCATTTGTTGGGCATCGTTGTCTTCTTCTTAAGGTACTTTAATACCTAAAAGGTCCCTGGAGACGCCCAACTCATCATCAAAGAGGTACTTAATACCAACTATAAGATTCTCCCTTGATCTGCATACATTTGAGTTGGATCCTCATGTTAGTTTCGCAATTTAAAACAATGTGATCAATATCCGCATGTTGGATTTACTTCGGATCTAAATCCTAACTATTGGATCTAAGTTTGGTAAAAGTTTGACGATTGAATTCGCTCCCGATCTACATTTAATCAAGATCCAACTGTTGAATCTACTATTAATAGACTCGACTGTTAGATTTCATTCCGATCTAAAATCCGACCGTTGAATTCACTCTAGATCTATGTACATTGAATTAGTTGGTTTCGCACCCAATCTATAAGAATCTGATCAAGATAACGTTGGATTTGCTCTAGATGTAAATTCTAACCATTGGATTTAAGTTTAATGAAAATATGACAGTTAGATTCGCTCCTAATCCACATCTCATCAAGATTTGATCGTTGAATTTATACTATCAATGGAAATACAACCGTTGGATTTTACACATATCTGAAGTTACCTTTGGATTCATTCTCGATCTATGTACATTTGATCACCTAGGTTTGCTCACAATATAAAACAATTTGATCAAGATACGCTCGTTAGGCTTTTTCTAGATCTAAATCCAAATCGTTGAATTTAAGTTTAATGAAGATATGATGGTTGGGTTCACTCTCAACATATACCTGATTAACATCCGACCATTGAATGTATAGTTAATTGGAATTCGACTTTCAGATTCACTCTCGATCTATATATATCGACCGTTGGATTCACTCTCCATCTATATACATATGATCAATTCAGTTTGCTACCAATGTATAACAATCTAATCAAGTTTCGAAGTTGAATTCGCTACGGATTTAAATTCATATCGTTGTATTTAAGTTTGATCAATCTAATGATTATATTCGCTCTCGATCTAAGTTTGGTTAAGATCTGATTATTGAATCTACTATCAATGGAAATTCTCTCGTTGAATTTCATCTCGATCTCAAATTTGACTATTAGATTCACTCTCGATCTAAAATCAATTGATTAGTTACATAACATTAAATAATTATAATATAATATATCATAATGTAAAATATAACTTTCAAATAATAATACTTGGGTATATTTAGGGGTGTCAATGGGCCGGGCCTGGACCGGGCCCGTGTTGGCCCAAGCCTAGCCCGGTCTTTGATCGTTCAGCCCAAGCCCGGCCCGGAAAAATAAGGTAAGGCACGGCCCGACCCGATTTTGTTTTTTAAAGATATTTTTACTATTTTTATTTATTTTTATAATAAATTTAGTGTTCATTTAATCAAAATAGTATCAAATAAACATTAGACTAATCTAGATACACATATTTCTAGTTGTTACAAATATAAAATAAATGCTAAGTCATTAAATATAGTTTCACAACACAATTTTCAATCCAAAATTAAAGAATATTAGAATTATCACTGTGTTACTTATTTTAAAAATAAATAAATACCGGGCCACCGGGCCGACTGGGCCGGGCCGAGCCAAGCTCGAGCCCAGTCCAATCTTACTCCGAGCCGGGCTCAAAATTAAAAAAAATGTTAAAATGTCCAGCCCAAGCCCGTGTAAAACCGGGCCGGGCCACTAGGCCTTCGGGCCAACCCGGCCCAATTGACACCCCTAGGTATATTTAACAATTTTAATAATTAATAAATAAGGATAATATTTTTAAAATAAAGTTTTCTCACATGTATATTCATTAAACAAATATAATATATTTACAAATACTCAAATACAATGTGTGTATATATAACAAATATCATATATATATATATTCACTAAACAACAAATATAACTTATACATTTATATTTTCTATATATTTGTTTACTTTTTTTATTTTATTTTTATAATAATTATATAAACTATACTTTGGTGGAGGAGTATAAGAGTTATTCTTGAATTGAGGTAGATTGTAGGGGATTATTAATATGAAGCTTTTAGTGACTTATTTCAAAGATCGATGTTTTACAGGGGGTGATTGGTAAAAAAAAAAACGATTTTAAAAATACACTTTAAGAAAACTAAAACTATCATCAAAATTGCCATTGGTCAGTTACCAGGTTTAAAAATGACATATACGCCATTATTGGATGACAATAGATTAGAATGGTGCACGTAGTCACTATTCACAGAAGTGCAAGCAATTTTGTACGAATAATTATTTGTTCATTATTTGGTTAATCTAAAAAAATGAATTGAATCGATCGATTTAGGTCAATTTGGTTCGATTTGAGAGACCTTTTGGTTTAGTTCAACTTTTTATTATGAAATTAAACTGAACCGAATACATACATATATATATATATATATATAAGTAGTATACAATATAATTTTAAAAAGGTCATGTAGCATAGTTAGTTAGTGTGTTAAAATATCTTTAAGAGCTTGTGTAACGTCGTGCGTTTTCGGATCCCTTCGGATCAGGTGTGTAATGGTTGTGGTGGCCATGGTGAGGCCAGTGTGGTCTGGTTGTGTGGGATGTGTGGTTTGATTGTGGAGAGTGTGCAGGTTTGGTCCTGAAACGAGATAGGACCCGCTGCAGTTGGCTGCAGCTTGACGGCCAGATGTGGTCGTTGACCAGGTTGACGACCGGATAGGGTGACGTTAAGTTATGAACTTAACGACAGGCTTTGTGGACGTTTATGGTGGCGGTTCCCTAAGCAACATTAGGGTTGACGCCAACCTCTGCAACCTACAGGTTATAGGGGCACCCGAGGGCAGGTTTTCCACCTTGCTCTCCCTCTCCCTTGCCCTACCTTCACGCCCTAGCATTCCCAAAGCTTCCAACAGTCACAGGAGAGTGATTGGAGGATCGTGGAACGTGAGGTGGTGTCGAATCAGGAGAGGAAACGCTGGAGCGAGGTGTAATTCCTGTCGGAGCTCACGAAGGATTTGGTGAGAATCGGAAGAGTTTAAGAGGACTTAGTGCGTTCTGAGGTAGGGAACGAACCCGGTTAACTCTTTAGAATCGTTATAATGCGTTTTAAACACATGAATTAGCATGCTTGATGCATTTTCGGGTTAAGGTATACCATGTGGGGAGAATGGGTGGTTTGAGCAATTTAAAGAATATAACATGTTGTTTCAGCATAATTTAGATGCATGCATGTTAGAGGAAGTGTTTTCTCATATTTTCCGTGGTTTCTGAGGCTGAGAATGATTGTGAAATCGGCATAGGGTTTCTGTGAGTCTGGTAGTCGAAGAACTTAGCGTCAACATCGATTGACGCCAGGTTCTTCAGCCAGGAGATAGACGGCCAGATACCTTTCCGTTTACTCATCCTTAGCGGAAATCGATGTGGACGCTAGCATGATACTGTTTAAACATTACATATTAAGTATTTAGTAATTTCGGGTGGTGCGTTGGCACCTGTGGTGCACTCGGTGCATGAGGGTTTTGTGACTAGCGTATAAGCTACGCAGTTTGCCAGTTCTTTACGTGTTTAGTGGTGTTCACGTGTTGTGAACTACCAGTGCACGAGATTTGTGCGAGACTTCACGTGGTTTGTGTGACGTGCACGTGGTTTTGTGTATGTGGCGAGTAGTATGACGCCTACTGTGGTTACCTCTCCAGTTGGGTGCCCCAGGTTCTTTGTAAGCCAGGCTGTTAGCTCGGGGCTTTGTCCCGGTACTTGTGTTGTACCGTCGAGGTCTGTGTCGTCTGACCTGGACACCCTCACTCCTTTGCTTGAGTTGTACGTCCGGCTGAGGGAAAGACGACAGTGGGACAGTGACACTTGTGTTTGTCTTTAGTCACTTGTAGTGCGCTCTTAGTTAGGGGTACGGACACCAGTAGACGTAGTGGTCCCCAGCTAGTCCATTTCCAGTGCCTCACTCTAGAGAGTCCGGGCCAGGATCTCTAGGGGTGCCAAGCATGGGCCTGCGACCGTATGGTCCGCAGGTCGTGCTGTTGTGTTGGTCTCCACAGTTGCTTGACTTTTCACGTGGAGCGGCAGCTGGACCTTACGTCAGTGGCTGCGAGACTGAGAGGTAGACCTGTGTGTGTTGTCCGAGTCAGTCTCTGGTGTCACGAACCAGTTCACGTGACTCGAGTGTGGCAGTCTCTACTTTAGCTTGTACACTTGTCTGGTTTTGCCGTTTATTTATTAAAGTTGCTTTACGTAGTCGGCAAACGGTAAGTACATCTACAACTTTAACATCCTGCTTAGCTGTTCTATAAATTGCTAGTGTAGTTTACTATTTTCGTACATGTGCTTTGGTTTGCTCGGTGTTTGGTGAGTCCCCTTCTGAGCCAGTGACTTGCGAGGCTCACCCCTACTCCCACACGCGAGGGTGAGGAGGACATTTCCCGACCGTCGTCTAGTTCAGAGCCGCGTCGGAGCGGAGCTGGGTCAGCACCTCCAGCAGTGTAGCCAGCAGTGTAGTTGTAGTTGGTTAGTTTCTTTTCCAGTTGTACTCCGAGGTATGCCTCGAGCTTTTGTACTTCCTTTCAGCTTGTTGAGTGTGGCTATGTAAACTTGTGTTGTATATATAAATGTGGTGTGTTCCTTTCTGTTTCCACGGACATGTGATTGATATCCCTTGCGAAGCTTTGGCTCGATCGCGGGAGGCGGAACCCGGTCAGACTTGTTATTAGTTTAACGGGTCTAGACGAGGCATTCCCTCACAGTTGGTATCAGAGCAAGGTCTGTGTTAATGTAAAGGAACTAAGATTTACATAGCCATATTCTCTGTAGGTACACTGCCGGTAGTGACCCTGGTTTTAATGGTTTGTTGTTTTGTTTTCATTCGATGTTCTGTTTATGCAGAAGTCGGGGATGGCTGATATGAGAGATTGGGGTGGTGGAGGAGATGATCCAGAGGAGAATACTCAGCGGATGATCGAGAGGATTTGGGAAAGCCTCACCGATATCCGGATGAGAATGAACCAGCAGGCACCGGTACCACCGGTAGTTGAGGAGGCAGTACCTGTGGCCCCAGTTCCACCACCGCCAGGAGTGGAGGTGCCTTTTGTAGCACCGGTACCCCCACTAGTACCACCCCCACCACCAGTGTTTGCGACAGAAGAGCCAGTAGTGCTGGTCGAGAGATTTCTGAGGTTGCAGCCGCCTACCTACTCAGGAGGTCCGAATCCAGATACAGCAGAGCACTGGATTCATGAGATAGAAAGGGTTTTCACGACTATGAGGTGTCCGATAGCGGACAAGGTGGTGTTAGCCACCTATCAGCTGAGAGGTTTTGCTCAGGAGTGGTGGCGTCTGAAGATGCAGACCACATTTGTAGGCAGAATAGAGAGTGCTATTTCCTGGTTGGAATTTCTCGAGGTATTTAATGATACCTTCTTCCCTCTTCAAGTGTAGCAGGCGAAACGGGAGCAGTTTTGGACTTTGCAGTAGGGTGATACTTCCGTCTTGGAGTATCAGATGCGGTTCATGGCATTGAGCAGATATGCACCTTATGTGGTTACAGATAATGCCATGATGATAGAATATTTTATCAGAGGTTTGAGGCCGGAGTTGCAGACTGCAGTGATTCCGTTATTATGTAGAACAGTTGAGGAGGCAGCCCAGAGAGCAGCTACTCTGGAGAGGGCAGTTCGGACTCGGCCAGCAGGCGAGTCAGGTTCTGGTAGTTTTCAGCTACCTTAGCAGTCAGCAGGAGTCAGTAAGGGCAAAGCGCCAGGAGGACCTTCTTCTTCAGGATTTGCCAAGTGGGGTCAGAAAATGAAACAGATGTTCAAAGGGAAAGGCAGAGGAGGAGGTCGTCAACAGTTTCAGCCGGGTCGTGGTTTCAGACCAGAGGTGGAGGAGTCGCAGCAGAGCACTGCTAGGCAGCCCACTCTTCCACCAGGCTACAGATGTTATAACTGCAATCAGCTGGGACATTTGATCTGCAATTGTCCCTATCCGAGGGAGTATGGATATGGAAGAGGTATGCAGCAGCAGCAGCCACAGTAGTTTCAGCAGCCACAGGCAGGGCGTGGCAGAGGAGCACCGCAGCAGCGGGGAAGGGGCCGGGTTATGGCTATCACCCGAGCCCAGGCGGAGGCATCAAATATGATAGAAGGTACTATACCTATCTATGATTATTTAGTAAGAGTTCTATTTGATTCTGGTGCCTCGCATTCTTTTATTTCCGAAGAGTTTCTGGATTTCATGGCTCATCCATTAGAGGAGAAATCATGTGAGTTAATAGTGGAAGTTCCCTCGGGCGAGCTTATGCTCACCCTGTGCTATGTAGATGAGGCCCCAGTTGTATTTGAAGGGAACCAGATGCCGGCTCGATTATATGCCTTGCAGTTAACTGATTATGATATTATTTTGGGTATGGATTGGCTTGAGGCATATGGAGCAATGTTAGATTGCAGAAAGAAGAAGATCAGATTTTGTCATCCTAGTGGTGTAGTGTTTGAATATCAAGGTATGCCTTTTTATACCTCCAAGTTTATAATTTCTGCAATTAGAGCCAGAAAGTTAATAAATGCAGGGTGTATAGCTTATTTAGCTTCAGTTAGTTTGATAGAAGCTGGTCGATCTGTTGAGACAGTTCCTGTAGTTAGGGAATTTGCCGATGTTTTTCCTAAAGATTTGTCTGGTTTAGCTCCACACAGAGAGGTGGACTTTACCATTGAGTTACTGCCGGGTACCATGCCGATTTCTAAAGCACCATATCGGATGGCACCAGCAGAACTTAAGGAGTTAAAGATGCAGTTGGAGGAGCTACTGCAGAAAGGCTTTATCAGACCGAGTCATTCCCCGTGGGGAGCACCGATATTGTTTGTGAAGAAGAAGGATGGAAGCTTCCATATGTGTATTGATTACAGGAAGCTGAATGATGTAACCATCAAAAATAAGTACCCTTTACCAAAAATAGATGATCTGTTTGATCAATTGCAGTCAGCAAAGGTATTTTCTAAAATTGATTTGAGGTCCGGGTATCATCAGTTGAGAATCAAGGAAGATGATATAGATAAAACAACATTTAGAACCAGATATGGTCATTATGAGTTCGTAGTCATGCCATTTGGGCTGACTAATGCTCCTGCAGTATTTATGGATCTGATAAATAGAATTTTTCATCCGTATTTAGACCCATTCATAGTGGTCTTTATCGATGATATTCTTATTTATTCAGCATCTGAAGAGGAGCATGCAATTCATTTGAGATTTACTCTGCAGTTGCTGAGGGATAATCAGTTGTTTGCCAAGTTCAGTAAGTGTGAATTCTGGCTGGGGGAAATTCAATTTCTGGGCCATGTCATTTCAGCTGAGGGTGTGGCAGTGGACCCAAGCAAGGTAGAAGCCGTAATAAGGTGGGAAGTGCCTAAGACAATAACAGAGATTATGAGTTTTCTGGGATTGGCAGGTTACTATAGGCGCTTCATACAAGACTTTTCTAAGATTGCAGCACCCATGACTAAGTTGACTAGAAAGGGTGTGCCATTTGTATGGTCCAGTGAATGCCAAAAGAGTTTTATGGAATTAAAGAAAAGGCTTTCGTCTGCACCTGTGTTAGCATTACCATCAGGGAGTGGTGGTTTTGTCTTGTATACTGATGCTTCAAGAAGAGGGCTTGGCGCAGTACTTATGCAGCATGGTAAGGTGATAGCTTATGCATCTAGGCAATTAAAACTAGCAGAAGAAAATTACCCTACCCATGATTTAGAGTTGGTAGTAGTGGTGTTTGCTTTGAAAATGTGGAGGCATTATCTGTATGGCGAAAGATTTGAGATTTTCACAGACCATAAAAGTCTGAAATATATTTTATCGCAGAAGGATCTAAATCTTCGCCAGCGCCAATGGATTGAATATTTGAAAGATTATGATTTCAGTTTGACTTATCATCCGGGTAACGCCAATGTGGTTGCTGACGCTTTAAGCAAAAAGACTTATGCAAGTCTTATGATGATTAAAGAATGGAAGTTGTACGAGGAAATAGCAGGAAATTTCTTGTACGTGCCGAGTAGTCAGCGATGGGCAGTACTAGCTACTACTGCTGTAGAGCCGTCATTATTTGGGCAAATTGTAGAAGCTCAAAGAGCATATCCGAATTTAGCAGAGATTGTGAAGATGGAAGGAGTCAGCATTGATGATAATTCTGTGGTTAGGCTCAGAGGTAGGTTGTTTGTGCCAGCTGAGAGAGAAGTAAAGCAGCGAGTATTGGAGGAGGCTCACAAATCCAGGTACACTATTCATCCAGGTAGTACGAAAATGTACCAGGACTTGAGGAAGCATTTTTGGTGGCCTCATATGAAGAAAGAAATAGCAGAATTTGTTGCAAGATGTGCAATTTGTCAGCAAATTAAAGCAGAGCATTAGAAACCTGGAGGTCTATTGCAACCATTGCCCATTCCATAGTGGAAGTGGGACGATATTGCTATGGATTTCGTGGCAGGTTTACCCAGAACAGCATCAAGTCATAATGGTATATGGGTATTTGTTGACAGACTGACTAAAGTGTGCAGACTAATAGCAGTAAGCATGTCTTGGACAGTGGACAGATTGGCAAAGGTTTATGTTGATATAATAGTTCCACTGCATGGGATTCCGACAATTATAGTATCCGAAAGATATCCAAGATTTACTTCTAGTTTTTGGAGAAGTCTGCAGAAGGTAATTGGTACCGAGTTGAGATATAGCTCCGCTTATCATCCCCAGACGGATGGTTAGACAGAGAGGACTATCCAGACAATTGAAGATATGTTGCGAGCTTGTTGTTTAGTATGGGGTGGCAGCTGGGAGCATCATTTAAGTATGGTTGAGTTTGCCTATAACAACAACTATCATACCAGTCTTGGAATGGCACCATATGAGGCTTTGTATGGAAGGCCATGTAGAACCCCATTGAACTGGAATGAAGTGGGTGAAAGGCAAATAGTGGGTCCTGACTTGATTCAACAGACCACCGAAGTAGTAAAGCTTATTAAAGAGAAATTGCAGGCAGCCCAGAGCAGACAAAAGAGTTATGCAGATAATCGAAGGAGACCACTTCAGTTTGAAGTAGGAGACTTGGTTTTCCTGAGAATTTCCCCAAGCAAAGACATTGTAAGATTTGGCAAGACTGGAAAGTTGAGCCCAAGATATGTGGGGCCTTTCCGAGTACTAGAAAGGATTGGGGAAACAGCTTACAGACTTGATTTGCCAGCAGATTTTGCAGATGTACATGATTTTTTTCATGTTTCTATGTTAAAGAAATGTATTGAGGATCCAGCCCAGATAATTAATTACCAAGGTGGTGATTTGAGACCAAACATGACTATGCCAGAATATCCGGTGCAAATCACTGGATGGATGACAAAGAAGATGAGGAATAAGGAAATTAAGCTGGTCAAGGTGAGATGGGAGAATAGATTAGGTGGTGAGGATACTTGGGAGTTAGCCGATGAAATGGCTAAAGGGTATTCGTATCTGTTTGAGTAAGGTTTTGCATTTCTTTTTAGATGATAGTACCTGTAAAATATATATGTTAAAGTTGTTTGCATTTCAATAGTATTATGAATTTCGAGGTCGAAATTTTCTTTTTAGATGATAGTAATGTAACATCGTGCGTTTTCGGATCCCTTCGGATCAGGTGTGTAATGGTTGTGGTGGCCATGGTGAGGCCAGTGTGGTTTGGTTGTGTGGGATGTGTGGTTTGATTGTGGAGAGTGTGCAGGTTTGGTCCTAAAACGAGATAGGACCCGCTGCAGTTGGCTGCAGGTTGACGGCCAGATGTGGTCGTTGACTAGGTTGACGGCCGGATAGGGTGACGTTAAGTTATGAACTTAACGGCAGGCTTTGTGGACGTTTATGGTGGCGGTTCCCTAAGCGACATTAGGGTTGACGCCAACCTCTGCAACCTGCAGGTTATAGGGGCACCCGAGGGCAGGTTTTCCACCTTGCTCTCCCTCTCCCTTGCCCTACCTTCACGCCCTAGCATTCCCAAAGCTTCCAACAGTCACAGGAGAGTGATTGGAGGATCGTGGAACGTGAGGTGGTGTCGAATCGGGCGAGGAAACGCCGGAGCGAGGTGTAATTCCCATCGGAGCTCACGGAGGATTTGGTGAGAATCGGAAGAGTTTAAGAGGACTTAGTGCGCTCTGAGGTAGGGAACGAACCCGGTTAACTCTTTAGAATCATTATAACGCGTTTTAAACACATGAATTAGCATGCTTGATGCATTTTCGGGTTAAGATATACCATGTGGGGAGAATGGGTGGTTTGAGCAATTTAAAGAATATAACATGTTGTTTCAGCATAATTTAGATGCATGCATGTTAGAGGAAGTGTTTTCTCATGTTTTCCGTGGTTTCTGAGGCCGAGAATGATTGTGAAATCGGCCTAGGGTTTCTGTGAGTCTGGCAGTCGAAGAACTTAGCGTCAACATCGATTGACGCCAGGTTCTTCAGCCAGGAGATAGACGGCCAGATACCTTGCCGTTTACTCATCCTTAGCGGCAATCGATGTGGACGCTAGCATAATACTGTTTAAACATTACATATTAAGTATTTAGTAATTTCGGGTGGTGCGTTGGCACCTGTGGTGCACTCGGTGCACGAGGGTTTTGTGACTAGCGTACAAGCTACGCAGTTTGCTAGTTCTTTACGTGTTTAGTGGTGTTCACGTGTAGTGAACTACCAGTGCACGAGGTTTGTGCGAGACTTCACGTGGTTTGTTTGACGTGCACATGGTTTTGTGTACGTGGCGAGTAGTACGACGCCTACCGTGGTTACCTCTCCAGTTGGGTGCCCCAGGTTCTTTGTGAGCCAGGCTGTTAGCTCGGGGCTTTGTCCCGGTACTTGTGTTGTACCGTCGAGGTCTGTGTCGTCTGACCTGGACACCCTCACTCCTTTGCTTGAGTTGTACGTCCGGCTGAGGGAAAGACGACAGTGGGACAGTGACACTTGTGTTTGTCTTTAGTCACTTGTAGCGCGCTCTTAGTTGGGGGTAGGGCTGTAAACGGAGCGAATATGGAGCGGATATAGTTTTCCGGTTCCGATCCGAATAGTTAATCGGATAATTCGTATCTGCTCCGAATATAATTCGAATACAGAGCGGATAATTTAATCGGATAATTTTCGGATTCGGAGCGGATACGGATATTATCCGCTTCGAAAATATAAATTTAATAAAAGATATTAAGTGGTCTAAAAATCATAAAAATTAAAAATATATATGTTTTTTAAATGTAAATGTCAAAAATATTTTCTAAACAAAAATTAGTATTAGATATATTATATATTTATAAATTATATATATTATATATGAATCATTAGATCTAAAATATAATAGTAAAAAATAATTCTATTTCGGAGCAGATCTTAAATGGAGCGGATCACCCGTTTCCGTATCCGCTCCGTTTATTATCCGGATAATATTCGTATCCGAAATCTGCTCCGCCAGATATTTGTTAATCGAATAATATCCGGATAATCGGATACGAATTCGAATCGGATCCGGATATTATCCGGATCCGTTTACAGCCCTAGTTGGGGGTACGGACACGAGTAGACGTACTGGTCCCCAGCTAGTCCTTTTCCAGTGCCTCACTCTAGAGAGTCCGGGCTAGGATCTCTAGGGGTGCCAGGCATGGGCCTGCGACCGTGTGGTCCGCGGGTGGTGGTGTTGTGTTGGTCTCCACAGTTGCTTGACTTTTCACGTGGAGCGGCAATTGGACCTTACGTCCGTGGCTGCGAGACTGAGAGGTAGACCTGTGTGTGTTGTCCGAGTCAGTCTCTGGTGTCGCGAACTAGTTCACATGACTCGAGTGTGGCAGTCTCTACTTTAGCTTGTACACTTGTCTGGTTTTTCCGTTTATTTATTAAAGTTGCTTTACGTAGTCGGCAAACGGTAAGTACATCTACAGCTTTAACATCCTGCTTAGCTGTTCTATAAATTGCTAGCGTAGTTTACTATTTTCATACATGTGCTTTGGTTTTGCTCGGTGTTGGGTGAGTCCCCTACTGAGCCAGTGACTTGCGAGGCTCACCCCTACTCCCACAGGCGAGGGTGAGGAGGACGTTTCCCAACCGTCGTCTAGTTCAGAGCCGCGTCGGAGCGGAGCCGGGTCAGCACCTCCAGCAGTGTAGCCAGCAGTGTAGTTGTAGTTGGTTAGTTTCTTTTCCAGTTGTACTCCGGGGTATGCCCCGAGCTTTTGTACTTCCTTTCAGCTTGTTGAGTGTGGCTATATAAACTTGTTTTGTATATATAAATGTGGTGTGTTCCTTTGTGTTTCCACGGACATGTGATTGATATCCCTTGCGAAGCTTTGGCTCGATCGCGGGAGGCGGAACCCGGTCAGACTTGTTATTAGTTTAACGGGTCTAGACGAGGCGTTCCATCACAGCTTGTGAGTTCTAAGGGATCACATTCACTTTTAAATCCTTATTTTTGCATTTCAATTCAAATTAAACCGATTCAATTTGATTCGATTTGCCTAGGTCTTTGGTTCAACTTAAGTTTGGCCAAAACATGAGGTGAACTAAGCCGAATTGACCCGTGCTCATCTCTATCCCCATTTGAGGATGACCTATACCATTCGAATATTTTTTTATGATAGATTATAGCCATCGCAAATATATCTTTTATGGCGCTTTCTACATCACTTTTAAAATCCTTATTTTTGTATGTTTGGCTCAAACAAACTGTTTTGGTTCGGTTCGATTTACCTAGACCTCCAGTTCAACTTCAATTTGGCCAAAAAATGGGGTGAATCGCACTGAACCGACTCGTGTTCCCCTATCTTCATTTGAGGTTATTTGAGACAAGCTATAGTTGTTGGAAATAATTTTGTTGCGATGGAAGACAATCGTTGCAAATATATCTTTTGTGATGCTTACCATATGTCGTCATAAATATTTTTTGTGACACTTTTTTTTACTTGCAGTCGTAAGTAAATCTTTTACTACTACTATCCTTCGCACAAAGTGTTTGAGATGGGGTCTTTTGCGACAAAGTTTTACTGTCACAAAAACTATTAGCCACGATACTATTAGATTTTGAGATGGCTGAATAATCTCTTGAGCAGTAGTGGGAGTGGAAGGGAGGAAACAGAAGGGTGTTGGATCAATCTCGTAGCATAGTGTGAATACAGTTTCATCTAGTTCAATTTGAAGAAGTTTCTTCTTGAATTAAACAACTGAAGTAGATTTTCAAATCAAATCAAACCAATTACTTTTCAAATAAAAATCAAGTTCAACCAAACTAATTTGATTCAATTTGGTTCATTTTAAATTGAATCTATAACTATATATTAGAAGTGACACTTTGAGTTTTTGTCTGATTCATTCTTTGTTTAGCCTGGTTCATTATTTGTTTTAACTCGGTTCACTCTTTATTTCTTCTAGAAACGAAACGCCTAAATTAAAACACAGTATAAATTTTGTCGCTCTTTATTTCTCCTTGAAACAAACTCGTCCAAATTAAAAAGCAGTACATATTGTCGGTCAATAAATAAAATTATCTAATTTAAAAGTAGTACAAATTCCTGTGAGGCGGTGACAAAAGGTCCTCCTTTATTGTTCCCTAAAATGATCTGAATTTAACCGGAGGAAACGAAGGAAACGTAAATTAAAACACAACGTTAACAACATAAATTAAAATGTACCATTCTGCCTCTCCACCTTTTTCCTTCACTGCTATCAGAGCTAGGAGATCTCTACTGTAACGTCGCACATTTTTCAGATGTTCATGGATCCTCTGTTTAGCGTATGTGGTGGTCACATTTTGACCATGCGACTCATGTTGTGTGTTTCTTACCAGGTTCTTATCGGGATTGGTTATGGATCTGTGCCTGATGGCGCCCAGTGTGAGTTGGACATCAACTGTGTGTTGGCGTCCAGGTGTGTGACGTCGACTGTGTGTTGGAGGCAAGAAAGGTGGACGTTTAGTTCTGGCGGTTCGGTTAACGGTGGGAGAGGTTGACGTTAGCCTGAGGCGCCTGTGTTTTTAGGGGCAACCCGAGCCTTCTTCCTTCCCCACTTTCTCCCCTCCTCTTCCCCCACCTTCACCCTTGTGCCTCTTCACTACTTCTAGTGGCCAACGGGAGCACGTGGGAAGGCCGTGGTGCACGTGGCATCGGCAGATCAGGCGGGGAATGACGGATTGGGGGGGCGGTGTTCGCGGGAAGCTCCTGGGGTTCCGGTGCGATTTGAGGTTCTTTAGGCGTTTATTTGCGTTTCAGAGGTAGGGACTAGACCCCCTTGATTTCTCCTGTTTGACTTGTCATGCTTTGTTTGCATAGATTGCTTGTTAATCGAGTTTCTGGGAAAAAAGGTTTACCATGCTGGGAGATTGGATGGTTTGATCGATCCAAGTGTTGGAACTTGCTTTTCCGGTTTGATTATATTATACAGATGTAAGGGAAGTGTTTTCCCTTCGTTTTTCTGTTACTTATAGGGCCAGTTTGCCCATGTGATCGGCATGGAGCCGTTCTGGGGGGGGGGGGGGGGGGGGGGGGGGGCAGAGTACTGAAGATGTTTCTAGCCGTTGATCTTGAGTAAACGGCCAGGATGTGGTCGCTTACTTACTATTAACGGCATGAAACACCGCCGTTTATATACTGTTGACAACAATCGATGTTGCCGCCAACATGTTCTTGTTCTAATACCGTCATGTAATGTATTAGTATTTGTTGTGCATGGCAATGATAGATGGAGCCATTGCACTTGTCATGTTCATGAAACGTGTTGCTGACGAGGTGGGCTAGTTTTACGTGGCTAGAATATGTTATTTATAACATTAGTATGGTGTTTATGTGATGTCAGTATGTGCTTGACATATACTCTATTGTGGTTTATTGTATAAAGTTTATTGTGAAGTTTATGAGGTTACTGTGCTACACGGCTATTATGTGTTAAGTTGTTTGTGGCTTTGGAGGTCGTGGTACGACCAGTGACAGGTCTATTATTGTATAAATGTGATTTATCGTGAGTGTTGGTTTGGAAGTCAAAAGGTGGCCAATGGTTGGCCATATTGTAATGTAAAACCCGTGCTTTGTAAGTGTAGGTTAGCTCCTAGGTCTCATGGTGACCGGGATCAAGCTATTCCTGATACTTGTTTTGTGGTTTGTAATAAAGGTTATATGTGTATGTTTCGTGATTTGAGCCTACCGAGTTTGGTGGTCAGGCACCTATTCCAGAATGCCTCTCTAGTTGGGTACCCCAGGTTCTTTGTGAGTCAGGCACGTGTGTTTGTTGTGCTCGGGGTTTGTCCCGGTACTTGTGCGGTACTGTCGAGGTCTGTGTCGTCTGTCCTGGACACCCTCACTCTTGTGTTGAGTTGTACGTCCGGCTGAGGGAAAGACGACAATAGGACAGTGACTCTTCAGTTTGCTTTTAGTTACTTGTAGCGCGCTCGTAGTTGGGGGTACGGACACCAATAGTCGACACTGGTCCCCAGCTAGTCCTGTTTCCAGTGCCTCACTTTAGGGTGCTCCGGCCAGAGACCCTAGACGTGCCAGGCATGGGCCTGCAGCTGTGTGTCTGCGGGTGTGGTGTTGGTTGGTCTCCACAGTTGTTTGTCTTCTTTCTCGTGGAGCGGCAGTTGGACCTTTCGTCCGTGACTGCGAGACTGAGAGGTAGTTCTTGTGTTGTGTGTCCAGGTTAGATACTGGCCTGATCAGTCAGTAGTCTGTTCCCGTGTTGTGGCGTCGTTCCTTTCCGACTCGTGTTTTGGTGCTGGCTGTGGCTCGTGAGTTTGTGATTCGTTAGTTAAGGTTTGACCTTTAAGGTGTGCCCAGGTGTTGGCACAGTGTGACTGTGGTTTTAGCCCGAGTGGTGGCACAGTTTCAATTGTGGCTGGTGAGTGTTGACTCACTCGATGTGGTTTGAGTCGCTTTGGTGTGCCATGTTGTGGCACTGGTTTACTTGTAGTTCCCATAGTGGTACCTCATAGTAGTAGGTACCTGTAACTTGTGCGGGTATTGGTTTGTGGAGGTAATTTGTGTACCAGCATTTCCAGGTGTAGACCTGGAATTGTATTTCGTGGGAAGGTCGTGTGGTAAGATCATCCACTTGTTGTGTCTTACCCTTTCTTGGGTATGCTTTAGTTTATGGTTTTGGTGGGTGATGGATTGGTCGCTGTAGTCAATCCTACCACCTGGTGTGTGGTTTTCAACGTATCGTAGATTGGGGGTATAATGGACCAGCTCTCGGTTAGCAGTCCAGTTACCCACATGCTTAAGGTTTGCCTATGGAGCTTGTAGCCAAGGCAATGGTTTGCCTGTATGGCTTATAGCTTAGGCGATTAATTGTCAAAGTGGCTTGCCCGTGAGGCTCAAGGCCTAGGCGTTTCAATTGTTGAGAGGACTAGTGTTATGGTACTAGTCCTGTTGCTTCCTCTTTCTTTCCATGGTTGTGTTCAGTTAATGTGTTTACATCTAATTGCAGTTCATTTATGTATGATGTGAGCATGAAATGGTTTGGCTATTAGTGTTGCCAGTGAGACCCTCTGGAGTTGAGGTCTCTTTAGCTTCCGGTGTTGTTTCTAGGTAGCCCCTACTGAGCCTGTGACTTGTTGAGGCTCACTTCTCTACAGTTCTTTTTAGGGCTTACAGTTTGTGCGGCTTGTGGAGGTGTTGTGGCAGACTTGTACCACCAGCAGTCGTGTTGTAGTAGTGTTTTGTGACCTTGTGCTCTCTCGGGATATGCCCCAGGTAGTTCTACTTTTATTTGGACATGTAATAATGTAATGAGACAGTTGTAAATTGTATATGCAAGTATGAGCACATGTACTTTCTTGTGTCTTATACTGTGAGTTTGTCTTTTATATTCTTACTGGACACGTGTGTGAGATATCCCTAGTGAGACTGCGGTCCGATCGCGGGAGGCGGATTCGGATATGGAGCCTTAACGGGTATAAATACCCTGGTCCGTCACATCTACCGTCGCCGCCGCCGTCGTTAAGTTGTCCTCGTTCTTCCTTGGCCGCGTCTCCCTCCGCTGCCGCACCCCTACTCGCCCCACGACTGTGTGGTGCTGCTGCTGCTACGTGCTGTCGTTCATGTGCTGCCGCCGCTTATGTGCTCCTGTTGCCATGAGGGCAGCCTGCACGTTGGCCCGTCGACCCCGACGCCATCCCACCAATGGGCATGGTGTGCTCTGCGCTACCCCTGCCCGCTCGCGTTTCGACACCCCTATTCGGTCGCTCCAGCGTCTGCCCACTGCTTCTGACACCGTTGCTACTCCGTCGTTCGCCCCACTGAGCCCTGCTGAGGGTCGCACCATCGTCGCCCCGTCGCTGCATCTGCACCACCCCGGCCCACAAGTTCATCGTCCCCATCGTTGCACACCACCCGTCGTCGCTCCCCGAGCACCAGCGCACCGTCGCCGTGCTGCTCACCTCCGTGCCATCGTCTCCCCGTCGTTGCATCTGCACTACTCTGGCCCACGAGCGCATCGTCCCAGTCGCCGCACACCACCCTCCGTCGCTCCCCGAGCACCAGCGTGCTGTCGCCGTGCTACTCGCCTCCGTGCCGTCACTGCTCGCTTGCTCCCGACGCCGCCGCTGCCTCGCTGCTCCATCGTTCGCCCCATTGAGCCCTGCTGAGGGCCGCACCGTCGTCGCCTCGGCGCTGCATCTACACCGCCCCGACCCACGAGTGCATCGTCCCCGTCGCCACACACCACCAGCACGTCATTGCCGTGCTGCTCGCGACCCCCTCACCCCGCGTTCTACATCTTCGTTCCCTTTCCTGCGAAAATGTGAGTTGCCATTTCGTCAAACCGCCTTTACAACAAAAACAAAAACCAAAGGGGCAATTTTTAGATCATGCATATAACATTGCTACCTTATTTTTAAAAATCTTATTACCTTTATACCTTGTCTATTTGACTTGGACCATGTTTTAAAAGATAGAATTACACACACACATAGAAAGGGGCAAGTCCTGAATCTCCTGATGCAGAAAAGGAATCGACCATTCGACCATGCATATAACATTGTTACCTTGTTTTGAAAATTGTATTGCCTTTATACCTTGCCTATTTGACTTGGACCATGTTCTAAAAGAACGTCGTATATTGACATGAAAATTGTGTACGTATTCCTATTTCTTGTTGAAAACTAGAGATTGCATTAGTGTTAAATTTAATTGCATATATATATTTTCTGTCCATGATCCTTTGATCACTGCTGCATAGTCATAAGGTTTATTCAATATTGTCATATTTCAACATAATTAAAATTGTAGTTTACAATTGTTTTTACTACCTTTTGCATCTGAAAATAAATTTAAAAAGATAAAATAAAATGATGACCATTCACAAAAAGATGCTGACATTAATCAAGATGATCATGCAATTAACTTTGTCATTTTTAATCTCAATAGATTTAACTTTCTTAAACTAGCGTTAGAGAGGCAAATCTCAATAGATTTAATTTTGTCATTTTTAATCTACAATAGTATAACCAATGACTTAAAAAATTTAATCATTAATATGTAACTATTTATTTATTACTCAAAACCAATATACAATTTTTATTGAATCTTGTTACTATCTAGAATGTCAACTGCATGCGCTATCATGTTAGCATGTCTACATGAATACATTTAATATAGTATATATATTTGTCCAAAAAATATTATATATATATATTTGATTGTTATAAAGTATTGGAGTATTATGAAAATTATTGAAAACGATAAAATTCAAAAGTTTCTACCAGAGGAATTACTCATTTTATGAAAAAATCACATTTAAAATGTTACATTTATAAGTATATTATAATTTTCTAGATTATCATAATAATTATAACAAGTACAAATAATCATATATAATTCATAGATATCTTGTTATCAAGAAAGTTATTGACAATTTAAAAGATAAACGTATATTGATCAAATAAAAGATTTATATCAAATAGGTAGCATGTGTCAAATAAAATCTTTATTTTAGTGATCACAATCTTGTTCTAATTAACCAGAATGAAGAGAAGAAATTAAGTAAAATAGTTGATAATATTAAAAAGAGTTTAAATAACATAAAATTAGTTACATTGAGTAGAATAAATAGCTTTTAATTTTTTGTCGAACTAAATATTTTATTTTATTTGAACATATTATCTTTTCTTATTTATTTTTTAAAAATATTCACATAACTAAAATTCACCCACGGACAAATTACACGTGTGTAGCGTATTTCTTTGATTAGTATATTCAAAGTCTCTATATATTAACATATTAATCTCCCAATAGACACATCTTTGTTGTAATATATACGAAGAAAAAAAAGTAAAAAAATAACAATTTGAACTAAGAAGATTAAATTATCCGTAATCTTTTAATAATTTACTATTATGTATAAAAATAAGTATAAATTTATATAATTTTTATAAGTATAATTAAAATTCTATTTATTCGGGTTGAATAGGAAGGTAGAGTGGTATAAGGCCGGTTATCTTTAAATTGCGGCAGATTGCAGGGGATTATTAATTCATATGAAGATATGAGTGAGTTATTTGAAATATATGTCAACATTTTTCAGGGGGTGATTTGTAAAAGAAAACCATTTAATAATAATATACTTTGAACAAAAGTAACATCAAAATTCTCATTGGTCAGTTAATTTGATAGTTTAAAAGTAGCATATCCGACAATAGTTATGTACGAACAATTGCTAACAAAAATGTATCTCTAGTTGAAATAGATTATATGTGAATCACCTTAATTACTATTGCATGACATTAAAATGGTTACAGAAACTTATTATATATTATAATTAATTGCATGTGAAACTGTAGATCGATCATCATATAACAATTCCATGACAATATTGGAAAAGGTGTCAAGCCCCTGATATCGATCTCCATGCATATTTATGGATCCATGACATCGAGATGGATATCTCATTATCATTATTCTTCCTAGAACTCATTATATATATATATATATAGAGAGAGAGAGAGAGAGAGAGAGAGAGAGAGAGAGAGAGAGAGAGAGAGAGAGAGAGAGAGAGAGAGAGAGAGAGAGAGAGAGAGAGAGAGAGATTCTCCTACCTAGGACATTAATTAATTATAAAGTAGATGGCGTCGTCTGCTCAGATGCGCAATCTCTTATATATCAGCACTTCCAGTGACGGCAGTGGCTGGTCTTGTATCCATGCCCTTTACATGCTGCCTTGCAACTGGCGGCGAACACGTAGATACCCGGGAAGGAGTAAGGTAGAATTGAACATTCTACTTGCGGCCGCACCTGCTCGCCACCTGCAGAAATGATAGAAGATGCATGGTTCGTCCCACAGTTAAAAAAAAAACCTTAATTTGGGTCAGGTTGGCGGTGAGGGGAAACCAATCGAGTAATAATTAAATAAATGGATATTAATTAATTATACAGGGTGATCAGGGGGATCAGTTGGCTGTGGGTAGGGGTGAACACGGGTCGGTTCGATCCGGTTTGACTCATTTTTGGCTAACCCGAACTGAACTGAACCCGAAAGCTAAACTGAACCGAACTGAACCGGTTCTGTTCGGTTCAACATGAAGTCTAATATCTATATATCCCAAACGTCGGCTTAGTGGACCGGCTAAGGCGTTCGTTCACTCTTTCCATAGGTTCTGGGTTCGATTCTTGGTTTTCCACAATTTTCCTTAACAAAAAATGGTCGGCCGGCATGCTTTTTACCAAAAAAGCTTGTGGCAAACCCTGAGATTCGAACACGCGCCACCCAAGAAACCAGTTGGCCCATGTGTAGCCAACTACGCTGCATTTTTTTTATGTTACAAATACATATAGTTTAAATATATTCGGTTTATGCGGTTTCAGAAACTGAAACCGAGCTGAATTCTGCAGCGGCCCAAACCGAACTGTCGGTTCTTTTCGATTTTTCGATTTGAACCAAATTCTGAATAGCCCTAGCTGTGGGGGCAAAGGGACATATATGTACATGAAGCATGCATGTATATAATATGTTCCAAAAGTTCATGCATGGTTAACAACATAACATTTGTCAATAATTATTCAAAAACTCATTTATAACTAGTTTGACCAAAAACCCATTTACATATCTTAATTAAAGAGGTACGTATCCCTTTGACTCCGAGACTAATATGTTAAAGTGTACATGCATGCATGTGAAAGATCGAAGCTGCAGTCGTTGATAACTATTGGACATAAGCAATACATATAATCACACTGCTAGCTAGCTAAAAAGAAGAGATTAAAGCTTACCATTCATTGCTACAGTAGGCTAATTAAGGGCCGGACACGACGCCACAGGGCCATGAAATTTCAGGCAAAATCTTTCAGCAAGAGAGTTTGAGAGGATCAATATATATATATGGGGGAGTTGTAAGATCATACAAGGGGATCGATTCGACAGCAATACAAAACACTAGAACACACAAACCCCAACCTAGCTAGCTAGCTCCTTCCCCCTCCCCACGCACACACCCAAACACAAACATGATCACTAGCAATTTTTCTACTTACATGCGGCCAAAACGAGTAGCGCCATGCAGTAAGTAACAAGTGCACCCCTTCATGGCTTGCATGGTCCTCCACAAAATAATCAAGACGTACGTATACGCCGCTGTTCAACAACACCTAGAAAGCGGCCAAGTGTTTGGAATCGTGAATGGATGCAGTCCATGGTGTACTCTTCTCTCAGGCCTTGGCCTTGTGGATTAAAGAGGTACGTGCATGGTAGGCAAAGTGGGAGACTTCCCCAATTTAGGATATATTGCCAGCCAACCATAAATGTCATATATATGTAGCACATATCCAAGTGAAGATAATGCCGCGCGCATCTATATAATCTAAACTATATAGATTCCTAGCTGATGAGGTACATATTCAAATGTAAAAGCCACATATCTATATATAATATAAAATCCCAGATAAACGATAAGGGATCAGCACTACATCCTACTACTACGCCTACTGCAGGCGTCCCTGACTCTTCGCCATCATCCATGTAAGTGGTTGCTAACCATGCATGGACCAAGTCACCCTCATCTCTCCTACATCCTCGGACTGCAACCATGCACGTTTGTGTATATCCTGTACATACCTGTTGTAACTTACCACAAACAAATAATAGATGGAAGCAAGGGAAGAGGTTGTGATCAAGTTCTTCCCTCAATATTACTGCCTCTCCAAAGTCTCATCTTCTCTCCAAAGTTCATTCTTGCCTCGTTACTACCTCTCCACGTGGTGTATATCCTGTAAATACTTAGCTCTTGCACTTCATAATTCACATAGACTAACTATTAATTTGATGCTTGATCATGTCATATATATATATATGGGAGATTATTTTATTTTTATTCTCCCATTAATTTGGGAATGACAGTCCATGTGCCTGAGTGGTACGACAATATATAGTTTCAACATGCATGCCTTCGGAACATACTGACAAAAGATCACAAGAGATAGAAGTACCCTGTTCTCTAAAGCAGCCTAATCATTGGAGTAAATCGCTTAAGTATTTGTTAAGTAATTAGCAAGCAACAGATCATTTAGCATAGAAGAGCAACTCGAATGTTCCCCATGGTATAGAAGAGTTACCCTTGTATCAAAGTATATAAGTGTCTTAGAATCCTAGTTTATTTAGTTATAACTTTTAGTCTATTCCATTGTAAATTATCATAATAGGTTCTATGTAATGACTCTGAATTAGTGATTATAATAAATTTAGTGATTTGATCATGAATAAAATAATCAATTGATTATTAGTATTATTTAATTGCCTAATAGTTTGTTGTTATTTACTTTAGAATTTGCTTTGCTTATTCGCATATTAAAACTACCCATCTCAATATTCTAGGTTGGGGTGTGATATATCCGAATCTAATAGCTAGGTGACAAATAGGGTTTTTGTATCTTATATTTTTTTATCAAAATTAGATCGGATAATTAGATATTCATGTATCGTTTACAACCTTAGTCTCAAGACTGGAGCTCGGATCCTCCCAATACATGGGAGGACCGAACTCAGTAAGTCACTAATGGGGGTGAAGTGTGGTTGAAAATTTTTCAAAAATACCCAAAATAAAATATGAAATTTTTTTACAAAAAAGATTTTTTAAAAAATTTTCCACTCACACTTCACCTCCATTGGTGACTTACTGAGTCGGTCCTTCCATGTACTGGGAGGAACCGAATTCTTTCAAGACGTTCCCTACTGATGGCGCCTCCGGAGCACTCAAGAACTAGCCGTCTACTACTCGGAACCCCCAACATACGCCCCCCCCAAGACTTCAACTTTTTTCAACAGCCATAGCGATAGAGTTCCTGATTTCCAGCGGAGCTTTAGAGGGGCACTCCAGAGCATTGATTACAGTAATGTTGTCCCCCTCTATCCACAAACCTTGTATATTAATGTAAGATCTCCAATGAGCTGCTGCTTCAATGGCAATGGCCACGGAAACCGCCTCTACCTCAGCTTTGAGTGGTGAGAAACCATTGTAGTTATCGCTCTGTGATGAGACCACTTAATTTGCTAGTTTAAAATGACGTATCCACCATTAATATTGGACATAATGGATGACAATGGATTACAATGGTGTACCGAGGTGCATACAATTACCGAGGTGCAAGTGATTATGTACGAACAATTGTTATTGAAAATATATAGGATTTTTTATTTTTTTAATCTATACAAAATAAATATATTTTATTTTTATTATTCTTTAATCCTTAAATTAATCCTCACATTTGTTCTGATTGATCTCTGCTGTTAATTAACTCTGTAACCAGAGTACAACTAACTCTATCCTACTTAAACATGAAAAATGAGAAAAAGACTATATTGCATGCATGGCACAAAGATGGATACGGAATCATTTATCATAGTTATTAAATGCATGAAACTGATCGATCATCGTACAATTCCATGGCATTGGAGAAGGTATCCGGCCCCTGATCTCCATGCATGTTATTCCATGACATTGAGATGCATGGGATCTCATTATTATTATATATTCTTCCTGGATCTCATTATTTTATATGAAGCAGGTAGCGCCGCTGCGCAGTCATATATACACCAGCACTTCAAGTCGCGGCAGTGGCCGGTCTTGTATCCATTGCCTTTACATGCTTCCTTGCAACTGGCGGCGAACGCACAGGGACCCGAGAAGAAGCCAGGTAGAAATGCACATTCTGCTTGCGGCCGCACCTGCTCCTCACCTACAGTGGCAACTCATTCATCACTACCTACCATCTTTTTCAGAATATACCTTAAGAAATGATAGAAGATGCATGCTCGACACATAGTAAAAAAACTTAATTTGGATGTTGACGGTGAGGGGAGAGAGTGGCCGGGAGACCAATCAAGTAATAATTCAAAATTAGAAATGCTTATTAGCTTATTACTAGTCAGGATTGGTAATAAATTCCATGTGAGTTGTTTGTTAAGTAATTTTGTTTGTTAAAAAAAAGAGAGAGAGAAAATCTGACAAAATTCTTAACTAATAAACTTATTTGACAAAAAGATCACATGAGATTTATTGTTACCAATGACTTTGATCGGTAACAAGTATTTCTCATAGTTAAATGGATATATACGAATTAGAAAAGGTGAGGGGGATCAACTGGCTGTGGGGCAAAGGGGCATGTGAAGCATGTATTTTCTAAAAGCTTTCTAAAAAGTGGTTCATGGTTAACGACGTAACGCTGTCAATGATTATTCAAAAAATTCATTTTAAACTCCAGTTTGACCGGCCATCGACAAAGTTAAATACGTGTGTATATATTTACATGTTAATTTACGAGTTATATATCCCTTTGACGCAGAGACTCATGTTAAGTAGATGTGACAGCTGAGACAGTCAGCTAGCTAGCCAGCTAAAAAGAAGATATCAAAGCTTAGCATTCGCTGCCACAAGCTGAGGGATCTGGACTCTTAGGAGCGGGCCATGAACTTTCAAAGAAAATATCTTCGCAATAGAGTTTGAGAAGATCAAATATAAGAGAGTTTGTAAAATCATACAAGGGGATCCACAACACACACACAAACCCCAAAACACCACATATGCAAACATCGATCACGAGCTGTTTTCTACTTACATGCAGCCAAAACAAGTAGCGCCAAGAGGAAATAAACAACTACTGCACCCTTCATGGCCTCCGTGATGGATCGATCCTCTACAAAAACTAAGATGCTGCTAGCTAGCTGTTCGACAACTAGTATAAGAGGGGCCAAGTAGTAGTACTGTAATAATCGTGAATGGTTGCACAAGGTATATATATATATATATATACTATTGTCTCAGACCTCTCGTGAATTGAATACATAGATCGACGACGTGGATATATGGTAAGCGAATTAAGGACTTCCCCCAATTTAAGATATTCCACATCTCAATCGCCTTTCGCCAATCATAAATTTCATTTATTTTTATGTCGGAAATCAGGGTTTAAATAATAGATCGCCGACGTGCATGCATATATGGTAAGCAAATTAAGTGGATGAACAATCGCCAATTAATGGGCCGTCCGAGCCAGATCCTTCTCCGTGGAAACCGTTTTGAATAGGGAATACGCGAAGCTGTCACCGCGCATATAATTAGAAATCGAAATGATTATATTAATTTTGAAATCAAATCAAATGAAATGATTATATTCGGTTTAAATTAAAATATATTCAAACTTTCTATATATATTAGCCGATTAATCTCTCAATGGACACATGTTCGTTGTAAAAAAATGCAAAAGATAGCAAGATATAATAATAATTTTAACTAAAATGATTAAATTATCTCTCATATCTTATAATAATTTATTATATATATATATATATAATTTTTATAGATATGATAGTAATTTGATTTATTCGGATTGAATTGATTTATACGGATTAAAAATAGAACCAAATCAAAATTACAAAGTTTCAAATTTTCAAATCAAACTAATTAAACCGCAATATAAAAGGTGTCCAACTGAAATCAAACCAAATCAAATTAATCAATTCGAATTGTTTTAATGGGGTTGAAACTAACTTCGAACACACCTACCTTCTCCTACTAGTCAAAGAAACTCGCTACGTGCGTGTAATATATTATATATGTGGATTCAATATAATTATTAAAATAATTTGGAAAATAAATAAATAAGAAAATATAATTTTTTATATATTTGAAACAATAAATAAGAAAATATAACATTCATTTCTAATAATTTTATTTTACAGAAACTCACAATTATCTATTTTTTACATTGAGAAATTTAACAATTATACTAAATATAGGAGAGATAGAGTGAGGAGTCTTGCATTTAGTAGGAAGTAGAATAGTCTAAATACAAGAGTAGGTCATGGATGAGTTTTAAATTTATAGTTAAGCAATATATTTTGGTTATGATATATATATATATATATATATATATATATTTGAATATAAGATTTACCAAATTTGTAACACTTTTGTCTTGCGTCAACCAAAGTCATTGCCCCCCTAATTAAGACTTCAACTTCAGAGGGCAAGTCTGATAAGAGTTAAACTATGGTGTGTGGCACAAATCTTAAAACTTAAAACTATTATAGTAGATTCTATGAAGGCAATTATGCTAAAAGTAAATAAAAAGACTCTGATTGATTGAGATAAGGCATATGGTCAAGAAGATATGTTCAAATAAAAGAGAATATCTAGCTTGACAAAAAGTTTACAAGCTAATTATTGTACTTAGAGTAAATGATTTTATGTTAGTTAAACTCTTTTTAATGTTGTCAACTATTTTACATAATTTCTTTTATTCATTCTAGTTAATTAGAAGAAGATTATGATCACCAAAGTAAAAGATTTATTTTGACACATGCTATCTATATAATACAAATCTTTTGATTGATCATGTTTATCTTTTAAGTTGACAATAACTTTTCTGATAAATATATCTATATATTATATATGATTTTTATTCTTACTTTGCTTATTTTGATAACCTAGAAAAATATAATATACTTATACACGTAACACTTGAAATGTAAACTTTTCATAAGATGGATAATTCTTCCATCACGTAGAAATTTTTAAATTTTATTGTTCTCAATAATTTTTATAATATACTTCAGTACTTTATAGCAATCAAATGTCTATATATATGCATATTTGTCTTATATATATATATATTGTCTTATATATATATATATATACGATATTATATTATATAATATAGTGACATGCTAAGTCATGTTTACATTCTAGGTTAATGTAAAAAGATTCAATAATAATTGTATATTGATTTCGAGTAAAAAATAATTGATTACATATTTATAATTAAATTTATAAAAATAGATATCCTAAACAATGAAGTAGCATGCTTGACGGAAAAAAAATTGTAAATATGTATTGTTATGGATTCTCTAGTTTACATATATAAATAAATTTTCAAAAGGGAAAAAAGGTAACAGACATGTTAATATGACTAAAAAAGAGTGAACTAAGATCTAGTTTTATAAGGGATAGGACGGGAAAGTTAGATATTAATAGGATTAATAATTCCAACCACAAATACATAAATTATGATATGATTCTATAAAACATACAAATACATACTAATTACGTGTCTGAAAAAACCAAAAGACTCCTATTTTCATGATCAAAAAGGGTAAAAAAGAAACAAAAACGATGGTAATATATATAATGATTATGTCTAAAACACCTTAAGTATAGCAGTGCAAGCACTTATTCAAATAAAAAATGTTTAACACGGTACCCTAATCATTACATAAACTAAAAAGTTTAACTAAAGAGAGAGAACGAGATTGAGAAAAAAAAAATAGAGAGAGAGAGAGAGAGAGAGAGATGGGTATGGGGAGGACTGCCTTGTTGCCGGTGGCTGCTCTGTGCAGCTTCCTCTATAGTGCCCACGTTTCTTGGGCGCAAGTCTCTATCTTGTCCAAGTTTGACGGGTTCGTCTACGGCGTGGGGGCGCCAGCGCGGAGGGACTCGAGCATGCAGAAAAGAGGTAGGACGCAGAAGAAGAAATTGTAAAAACCTAGCCGATCATGCTACGTCGACGTCGTCTCACGCCCATTCATCTGCATGCATGACAAGCGCCTCCCAGAGTCAGACTGCAGCACGACCAGCATCATGTCTTGTGCAGCAGGAGGTATCCCACATACAGAAGACGTCTGTGCCATACGAGCCATGCAAATCCAACTCAAGTTGGATTGGTTCTCCAACTGTATAACACGTTAGGACTTTGTACACAGATAAACTCTGTAGAATCCTTGTGTAACTGAGATTGTTCTCCTATATATAATATGGCACGGCGCACAACATAGTCATTGCGCAACCTCTTCTTCAATTCTTCTGCCTTCTGTTTCTTGTCTCTGTTATCTTTCTCTTCATGGTATCAGAGCCCTATTGCTCTACAGCACTTTGATCATGGCGGACAGCAAGCAAGCCTCTTCCACCGCCCCAAACGTGATGCCGTTTCTTCCTCTCAAGTCTCAAGCTCAAGCGGGATAACTATTTACTGTGGAAGGCCCAGTTCGTTCCCCTCCTCAAGAGCCATGGCCATCTTGGCATGCTTGATGGTACCACAAAGCAACCTGATAAGATGCTTACCTCCACCGGTGATGATGGCACCAAGACTCAGGCAGCCAATCCTGACTTCGCCACTTGGGAGAGGGCCGATCAGATGGTCCTCTCTTGGATCATCTCCTCTCTTCAGAAATGAGGAAAGCCCGATATAAATAAACATAAGAAAACATCGCAGAGTGCGAGAGAGTGACAGAGAGAGATGGTGAGGTAGAGTGAGATGACGAGACGGACAAGAGGTCGCAGATGACGTGAGGAGGAGGCAGCGAGGCTACGTACTGCAGAAGCAATAGCGCTCCTCGGGTCACTTAGTGCGCCGTGCCCTTCCGCCATCTCGCCGAGACTTGCCTCCCGTCGTGGTGCGCTCTCGCCCTCGTCGCCAATCAGCGCGGCTCCTCGGAGGGACGGGGAAGGCAGCAGAGAGCAGGGGAGAACGCTTGGCAACGTCGGTGAATTGGGATCACTGATGCGGCGGGCCGTGGACTCGAGAACACCTGAACACCGTCCGCAGCGCAAGAAACGAAACGGGAAGTGAAATGGGATCGACCACGTACTGGACACCAATGGAGACGGCGACGATGCCAAAGGAGAGGCTAATCTAAAAGGCAATTGCAGTTTTAATTTGTACATTTCTTACATTTAATCTTGGAACGTTTTTTGCAACGTTTACGTACGTTTCCTACCGATCGAGGAAAAATAAAGGATAAATTTAAATTGTAGGAGAGCGAGTCTGGCTACTAAATGTCAAATTAATATTACAATTTTACGTTTTAGAGGAATGCTATAAAGAGCTAGTCGGCCGAGCCTGGCTATTAAATGTCAAATTAAGACTATAGTTTTATGTTTTAGGAGAGTTATAGAGAGTGATCCAGTCTAACCAAAGGATGAGAGAGAGAGAGAGAGAGAGAGAGATGAACAAAAGATGAATTTATACTATTATAATAAAATTTATAGGGTGTTTGGTTACACTTAAAAAAAAAACTCTTTCTAACTAAAAAATTATACTATGTCAATTTTGACTGAAATTTTAAAATTAAAAAAAATTACTACTATCTGTTTGGTAGAACTGACATAATTTTTAAAATTTATATAGACTTATTTGGTAGACTCTTTTCCACTTCATTATTTTTATAGTCCAAACGAGGACGGAGCTCATGAACCTCCAGCTGGTTGTGGAACGGGGGTCCCACCTGCTGGCCCAGACGAGGACGGAGCTCGTGGACTTCACCAGCCACGCCATCGTCGGAGAGGGAGGCCAACGGCCAGGGCACTACGTGGTTTTCTGGGACCATCGGGCCTTTAAGAAGATACTGGTTTACTACATCGGCAACGGGGCGGCCATGAGCCAGTTCAAGACGTCGCGGTGCACCAGAAAACAGACGCTCCTCTAGGGCGGGGGCGGGGGCGCCGTGGGGTGGGCGAGGGGGCGCCGTGGGGTGGGCGCGGGGGCGGGGAGGGGGGCGGGGGCGCCTGCGAGGGGGCGCTGGGGCGTTGCGGCAGGGGTGGGGCGGGGGCACCGGCAAGGGGGCGAGGGGGCGAGGGGGCGGGGGCGGGGGCACTGGGGCTGGGCCAGGGGCGGGGGCACCGTGGGGTGGGCGACGGGGTGCCGTGGGGTGGGGGAGGGGGAGCTGGGGCGCGGGGGGGGGCGTTGCGGCAGGGGCGGGGGCGGGTGCACCGGCGAGGAGGCGCTGGGGCGGGGGCGCCGGCGAGGGGGCGCTGGGGCTGGGCCAGGGGCGGGGGCGCCGTGGGGTGGGCGAGGGAGAGCTGGGGCCTGGGGGCTCCGCTGGCGAGGGTGCAGGGGCGGGGGGGTTTCTGCCGGAGAGAGAGAGAGAGAGAGAGAGAGAGAGAGAGAGAGAGACCTTGCTGAAGATTCGCCCAGCGAAGCAGCGCGCGCGAGGACAGTCTAAAAAAAAAACAAGTCGAGATTTGTTTTTTTTTTTGGGAAGAGATATAAGCGGTGCGAAACTCTCTCTCCAAAAATAAAAAACAGCCTACCAAACATACCCATTTTACTTCTCTTTCTTTTTTTAAAAAATTAGAGAAAAAATTGTTAAAAAAATATAACCAAACACCCCATTAGTCTTAGAAGTACACGCGGCAGCACCAAAAAAAATTTTGTCCCGCCCAAACTGAGATCTATACTACACCAGGAAAAACCCCACTTAATTGTCATAAAATTATCCTCTTAAAAAATAAAATTCTCAAAACCTCACCTTCCAAATAAGTTGTGCACTTATTAATAATCTCATGCAAAACTTGGCATGCATTTGTACTACGCCAAAGAATCGGTTATTGCGCCAAAATATTTATATATTAAATAAAAATTCTTGCAAAAGATGGCAACACCATACGCGCCTGCAAAACTTGGCATGTATTTGTACTGCGCCAAAAAATTTTAAAATTTAATTTGAAAATTTTTACCAAAGATGGCAAGACTATACAAACAAAATCACTTAATTTGTCGTCGCCATGTGCACGCTCCTCTCCTCTAACTGGGACCTCTCTCCCGTCGCACTGGAGGGAGACCCTCCTAACGCAGAAGTTCCCACTCCCGCAAAACGTTGCTGTCTGCATGCAGTAGGAGCAGTCGCCATGTGCATGCACCAAGCCTGTAGGAGGCTTCGTCGCCATGTGTACACTTACATGCGGTGGCTTTCCCGTTCAAGCTCGACCTCGACCACACCTACACCCAGACCCCCATCGACTCCGCATCGGATCCAGCTTTTACCTCGCCGTGGTGAAGCCTGTGGTGGGCCTAAAGATATGGACCTTCCTGGGTGAAGACGTGGGCGGTGATGGCAGTGACCCACTTCTCCACCGTCCTGGTGCCGAAGCAATGCCTCCGTTGCCGCAACTGTCGCGGTGTGGCCGGACAGCGTCATCCTCACACTAACACACTCACACGCCCCGTCGTCGCCGTCCTCCCAGGATGAACCACTGCTCCTGCATCTCGTGCCACCCCGACGTGCATGGCACGGCGGTCGTGCCCCACCTCCAAGTACGGTAACTTCTAACCCATTGGAGCCCCCCCCCCCGTCTTCTGCCATCACCCTCCACAACCCATTGTCACCTGGCGTTCCCCTGCCGAAAGCCGTGTTCTCGGGGCAACTGGAGGCTCTGGAGAACAAACGGCAGGGTCTACCCGGTGCATTGCTCCTGTGCGGTGGAGGAGAGCACGCTGTTGGATGACTACCCGCCGGAGCACCCGGTGCTGGCCGACCCCTGGTCCATCCACCGCCATGGCTACAACGTGAACTGTCCTCCTCTCCGTTTCCTGGCTACCACAGAATAGAATGTGTAGAAGATACTGTAGCGCTACAGTAAGTTACTGTAGCGCTACAGTAACTCACTATTCATTCAGCGTTCTTCATTTTTTTCTTAATTTGAATTGTTTTAAAAATATCTGATTGGTTAATCTTAGTTGTTTTGATTTATAGTTCTTTTAAAAAATATAAAATGTATATATATAAATTGTAATTTTTTAAAACTAATAGATACTGTAGCGCTACCGTAACTTACTGTAGCGCTACAGAACTTAGTCCTGATTATTTATCTTTTAACTTACTGTATATTTATGTATTTTCACATATTTATATATTTATGCAGAACATTATCTCATTTTTTTCACTTCATTCACCGTTCATTTATCTCAACCTGCAGGGTCACATACGGGTGACTACTTTTCGATAGTACATTGTAGGCAGCGTTGCAAAGCAATAGGTAAACTACGATTTTTTAATATTTCAGCATACATATTCACAGCATGCATATCTTATTTTTTATAAGCGTGTTCTTTTTTATCAGTAGTGTTCTCGCCCACTGTAGTGTCATAGATATATATATATATAAGCTGACAACAATATATCTAGAGCGGCGTTGTAAAGCAAAAGGTAAGGTACGTATGTGTTACCACATGTATGTATGTATATATTCACTATCATATTCACACCATGCATATGTAGAGGCCGTTGGCTCTCTTCTCTCTCTCTCTCTCTCTCTCTCTCTCTCTCTCTCTCTCTCTCTCTTCATATCAATGTCAAAAAATATATTCACTATCATATTCACACCATGCATATTCACTATCATTTCTTTAAATTTTCTAGCCAGTTGTGCCCACACTTCTACTCTATCTCTGTCTTCCTATGTCGCTACCATTTTATTTTAAATGTAAAGATACACTTTTAGTACATGAGAAAATAAAAAAAAATGTACCTTGAATTTTCTTTCAGCATGTTATAGTTTACTATTCATGTGCTCTAATTAGAATGCATTTCAATTTAAAGGAGAGGGTGATCAACAAGCTAGCACGGATCATACGAGTCAAGAGAAAAATGTGATTATATAACTACATGTATTTTTGAACGACGCATCCTCCCGTGTGATTATAAAACTACATGTATTTTTGAACGACATTTAAATATGAGATGTTATCTTTTATCTTTTTTATCAGCACATCCAATTATTGTGGTAGAAATATTTAAATATATTTTTGCTAACAAATAAGAATGTGGAGATGCATAGAATTTTTAAATGCTGCATATGTTGCGCATTAACCTTTTTCATGTACTATTGTGTTATCAAGTTTGTTCTAGGTTATTATATTACATCAAAATTCATATGGTTTCCAATTAAATTTTGCTATCTTCATTTAAATTTTTCATATTTTAGATCTTCCAATATATTATTTTGCTATGTTTGACTCATTCAATTTATTATTTAATATGTGTGACTCTTTCAGTCTTTCTATATATTTATTGTTGTGAAAATAAAATGATTAATTTTGTATATATTGTTGTGAAAGTTTAGCATAGATTACATACATTTTGCAACATCCTTAACTAAATCCCGAACTTGGCATGGATGAAAGAAAAATGGAATGAAGCATTGCATATTTTCAACTGTAACTAATATTTATACACATGCACTTATTGCATATTTTCTTTTCATATGCTACCTTCAAATATCAAAATACATCTATATGAACACAAAAAATGAGAACTAATTTTTTAGTCTTTAATATTTTCAGGAGTCAGTTGATAATATTGAACTAGATAACAACATCAAACAAAGTGAACAAATTGCAGATGTGGATAACGTAAGTAAAATTGAAAAATATTTTAGACCTTTTTTATGTCTAAAAGATAATAAGATGGATGTATTAATAATTTTCAAAATAAATATGAAGTGTCATATTAATGAATTTTTTTTTATGATACATGATATATTTTCAATTAAATGTTCTTCAAGTAGCATCACTCCGTTGAAGAGGACTATTTCAGGCAATGATCGTATGGAAGACCTATCTGGTGATGCTATTCCTACACAACATTTATGAAGCAAGACGAAGAAAAATAAAGTTGAAAAGGAAGATGTTGAAATTTGACAATTTCTTTGATGTTTATGACTGTTATTTATAAACTTACGCTTCATCAAATGAACCAATCTTTCATGTGAATTTTTTTAATGATGTTACTTACTTTAACACTATATATATTTTTTATGCATCTTATGACGTTCTTAGGTAAGTTGTTTTATTTTAATTGTTTATATCATTTCTAAAAAAATATGCCAATAAAATATTACTAAAATATTTTTGCAAATATCAATATATATATATTAAGATATATAAATATATATTAAATATTTAAATCTAAAAATTTCCCGTGCATGGCACGGGCAAAGAACTAGTACTATTTGATAACAGAGAAAGAGGGAAACAGTCTCATTAAATGAGATTTGAACCGGATGGAGGAAGAGTAAAATATAGAAATGTGAACCGGACCAAAAGTACAAAGTGTATCTTCTATTATATAGTTATAGATATTGGAGCCCCAGTTCCCTGAGTCGTCAACATAGCTGTCATCGAAGGTTTGATGCCGCCGTGAGGAGATCTGGAGGAGACGGAGGAGGGCATGAGAGACAACTGTTGCGCAAAGCGGAGGAGAGGGCGCTGGTGCGAAGGAGAAAGCTAGGGAGGAAATTGCAATTTGCTATACTGGGTTCAATTTAACTAGGGATAACTATATCATTTTGGACGCCAACTAACTCTAACCCACTTTGATAAGTAGAGGGGTATAATAGGATGTTTGGGAGCAATTTAAAAGAAGAAACTATTTCTACTTAAAAAATGATGTTGATTTTGCTTTTAATTTTGAATTTAAAATCATAAAAATTGATGTTATCTGTTTGATAAAAAAATATAATTTTAAAATTGTGTTGATGTGTTTGGGGCAGGAGGGGGAGCCGCCCGGGTAGGGTGGCGTAGGGGAAAGGGGGGGGGGGGGGGGCGAGGGGAAGGAGGAGGGGGGCACCGTCAGGGGGGGGGGGGGGGGGGGGGGGGGGGGGGCAGGGGGGCTGCCGGTGGGGTGGGGGTGCCGGGGGAGGTGGGGGGGAGGTTTCCAGAGCGGGGAGGGGTGAGGGTGGGGGGGGGGGGGGGGGGGGGCTGCCCGGCAGGGGGTGGGGGGGAGGTTTCCAGAGCGGGGAGGGGTGAGGGTGGGGGGGTGCGCCGGCGAGCCTGCGAGGAGGGGGTGCCACGGGCGGGCGGGGGGCGCCGGCGGTGCAGGGAGGCACGGTTATTAGACTAATAAAGTTATTAGACTTAAAGTTGGAAAACAAGAATAATAAAGTTATTAGACTTAATTTCAACTTCTTCAAGTTGTTGTGAGGCCCCAAAGGCACCTCCCAGCAAGGGGGGCATGTACGGTGGACTGAAGAATGTGAAGCCGCCTTCGCCGAGCTGAAGGCATACCTAGCAGCCCCACCTATTCTCTCGAAGCCCGTGCTCAGAGAACTGCTGTTCGTATACCTTTCGGTTACTGAACACTCCATTAGCACAGTTTTGATCAGAGAAGAGGGAGCGGAGCAGCATCCAGTATACTACATCAGTAGGGTTCTCCAAGAAGCTGAGAGGAGGTACCCCCGAGCAGAAAAACTCGCCCTTGCCTTGGTCACGGCTGCTCGGAAGCTTAGGCCCTATTTTCAGGCACACTCTATTACGGTCCTTACCGACCAACCACTGAAGTCTATCCTTCAACGGCCAGAGGCTTCCGGCAGGCTAACTAAATGGGCCATAGAGCTTGGTGAGTTTGACATCAGCTTCCGCCCAAGGACAGCAATCAAGGCGCAAGCATTGGCAGACTTTGTCGCGGAATGTACTCTCCCTACCGAGCAAGATCCTCTGCTGGCTGACGAGCCCCCATGGGAGCTCTACGTTTACGGGTCCTCTTGTGTCGCAGGGAGCGGAGCAGGCTTGGTCCTCACCTCTCCAGAGGGGCTAGAGTTCCAATATGCCCTCCGGTTTCACTTCGCTGCCTCCAACAATGTTGCCGAGTATGAAGCGCTGCTGTCCGGCATCCGTATGGCTAGGCACCTCGAAGTTCTTCGGCTTAGGGTCTTCAGTGACTCCCGCTTGGTCGCCAGCCAGGTCAACGGGCAGTTCGAAGCAAGGGAGCCCCGCATGGCCCAATACCTCCAGCAGGTCAAGAGCCGAGCAGAGGGTCTCCTCTACTTCGAGGTTATACATGTTCCGCGGGAGCAGAACGCACGTGCCGATGCACTAGCCAAGCTGGCGTCTTCAGGCGACATCGCCCCTTCTCACTTCGTATTCATTGAAGAGCTCGCCTCGCCGAGTACCAAAGTAGATATTGTAGCCATCGAGGCAGGTCCACCAGCTCCGAGCTAGATGGACCCTCTCCTGGCCTATCTTCTTCGGGGCGAGCTTCCACCTGAGCAGGGCGAAGCTCGGAAGATCAGAATGCGCTCCCAGTGTTTACCCACATAGAAGGCAAGATGTACCGACGGTCTCTTTCAAGACCTCTCCTACGGTGCCTCAATCCCGAAGAGGCTCTTGCGACCACCGAAGAGGTCCACGAAGGACTCTGTGGAAGCCACTTGGGGGGAAGAACGCTAGCACGCAGCATCATTCGGGCAGGATTCTGGTGGCCTTCGTTGCAAAAGGATTGCATGGCCTTTGTTCGAAGGTGTTCGGAATGCCAGAAGTTTGGGCAACTCATTAATCAGCCTGCCGAACAGCTTCACAGCCTGTTTGAACCTCGCCCTTTCGCCAGATGGGGTATCGACATCTTAGGCCCCTTTCTGGAGGCTCAAGGTCGGAAAAAGTTTCTGTTCGTGGCTATCGACTACTTCACCAAGTGGATCGAAGCAGAACCCGTTACTACGATCATCGAGCAGGCTGCGTGGAAGTTCGTCTGGAAGAACATCCTCTGCCGGTTTGGAGTTCCAAGGGTGATCACCTCCGACAACGGGAAGCAGTCTGACAGTACCTTTTTCAAGCAAAAGTGCGCCGAGCTCGGCATCTACAACCACTTCACCTCCGTGGCGCATCCCCAGGCAAACGGTTTGGTTGAAAACGCCAACCGAACACTGCTGCACGAGATCCGCACAAGAGTGCAGGCCGCAGGAGGATCGTGGATCGATGAGCTCCCCAATGTGCTTTGGTGCCACCGAACAACAGCGCGAGTGGCAACAGGAGAAACACCCTTCCACTTGGCTTACGACTCAGAAGCCGTTGTGTCTCTAGAAGTGGCTCTCCCCACTCTCCGAACAATCCACTTCGACGAAGCTGCCAACAACCGTGCTCTTCGGGAGAACCTCGACATGCTCGGCGAACGTCAGAATGACGCCAGCATTCGTCTTGTCTCCTATCAGCAACGACTCGCGCAATACTACACTGCTCGAGTTCGGGAAAGGCGCTTCTGCGAGGGCGATTTGGTCGTTCGCCGCTGCTCGGCATCGGATCCCCGAAGGGCAGCCGGCAAACTCGTCCCCAAGTGAGAAGGACCTTATCAGGTCACCCAGATCCTTGGGAAAGGCTCGTACAAGCTAGCTACTCATAGCGGTGAAGCCATACCCAGGGCTTGGCATGTATCAAATCTCAAGGCTTATTACTTATGAAAGCCTCTGTCCGGCATCCTACTTCTCTTCTCCCTGTTCCTATGGTTCTCTTGAGGAGGAGTCTGAAAATATCCGCACTTCGAAGTTTTTCAACTCGAAGGGGTATGTTGACCCCCAGGTCGAACAAGAGTTTAGCATACACCCCTGGTCGAAACCTGTTTGCGGTTTTCATCGAACTGTGCGGTACATGCAACTCTTACAAACCAGCGAATTCTGATTCGAGCAGGAAGAATGGCAAAAGGGAGAAGATAGAAAAAGCGAAGCCATAGACGAGTTTCGAAAAAGGAATTTTCATAGTTTTTTTTGCACAAAAGGCCCCTTAGGCTGGGTTACAAAAACCGATAAGAAAAGTAGCAAAATGCCGAAGTACATTTAAGAGGCCTGCTCGGAGGGGCCGATGCCATCATCAGTGGGAGGCATCCGCCCAAATTGAAACTGGGTGAACCGCACTCCATCTAGGCGAGCATCGTTCGTGCGGCGGCGGCACTCCCTCACAGCTGCTTCGAAGGCTTCCCGAGCCCGCTTGGTTGTTGCTTGCCTTTCGCCGAGCTCCTCTCCGGCTTCAAGGCCCACCTTGTAGCAGCGGGCCCCGAACTGCTCCAGGTCCGCCTTAAAGCTGGCTCCGGCCTTGTATTTGGCAACCCCTTGGGCCTTCGCATCCGCCAGCACTTTCGTGATGGCCTCCTTCTCGGCCCGGGCCACGGCAAGATTTAGCTCGGAGGTCTGGAGGGCAGCTTTGAGGTCTTTAACCTCATCTTGCAGCTCGGCTTCCCGGGCCTTGTGCTGCTCTACCAGGTCTCGGCAGAAGGCGTTCTGGGCGTCCCACAGGGGCTTATGGTGCTGGGCCCGGGCCGCGAGCCTTCGCAGCACCTCCAGCGATTTGGCGACTTCGTCCATGAGCGTCTCCAAGTCGACTTCTTCGTCGCCGTCGACTCGATCCTCTGAACGGTAGCTTCCGCTGGAAACTTCCGGGGTTTGCTCGGGGTTCGCCCACTGGCAGCGTGCCAGCACTTCGAGCCGCGATGCACTGGGACAAGGGGTTAACTTCCTCGGTGCTTCACTTTCCAAGCATCCCAGTGCGGTCGCCAACACCTCTCGCGAAGGAAGCTCGGGGAGACCCTTCTTCAGCACCTCAGTTAGAGGTCTTTGGTCCTCCCTAGAGCTCCCCTCCTCGGCATCAACGGCTGCCTGCCCTGCAGAAGGCCATGCTCCCTCACCGGCTTGGGTAGCATCAGCGTCAGTGGTCACCGCCTGACCTGTCTCGGCACCAGCTAAGCCCTGAAGCCCTTCCTCCCCAGAGCGAGCTGCACTCTCGCCGACTAAATTTACCTCAGTAATTGCTTCGGCTGCACTCTCGCCGACTAAACAGCCTTCAACAATCACTTCGGTGGAGGGCATGGGGGGCAGGACTTGCTCATCTTCAGTGGAGGCATCCTCCGGCAGAAGAACTGCCTCGCCGGCACCAGGCGCCAAGGTTGTCCCAGGCGCGACATCGGTGGGCACGGCGGCACCATGAGGCGCAGAAGTCCCTTCCGCTCCTCTGTCCAGGTCTCCAGTGTTCCCCTCGCCAGCAGCACCGTCACCTGTTCCCTGCCCCACGCCTCCGGTGGTAGAGCCCCCCGCTGGAGCCATCACCTTAAAACGACCCTTGACGGGGCCCCGGGGCATCGGCGCCCTCACTTGCTCTTCATCCGAGCCCCCTGATGCGGAGCTCACCTCGATGAGCCCAAGGTCGACCGCCATCTTCTTAGCGACCTCGGGGCAAGACATGGAAGGAACCCGGGGCGTCCCCTCCTCGGACGCCCCCGCGGCCCTCCGCTTCTTCTGCTTAAGCAGAGGTTCGGCATCCTCATCCTCGACGTCCTCCTCGGACTCCTGATCGGCCGACGGTCGTGCAGCCTTCATCATCATCCGCTTCTTCTTGGCTCGAAGCTGGCACCCCGCTGCCTCTTCTTCAGCCTCGTCCTTGGCGGGCTGCTGCTCTGGAGAAGGATGGATGATCGCCCTCGTGGCCACCTTCGTTGTAGCCTTTTTCTTCAGGCGGATCTTTTCGGGCCCCTTCTCAGGAACCCGCGAACTCTCAGCATCCTGCACTGCGGTAGCAGGAGGACGCCCCTCACCCATAACCGCCACATACGTTGTGACGGTGATCTGCTCGGTGTAGAGGGCCATGTCCTCCGTGTTCATGCCCGCCTTCAGCTCCTTAGCAGCTATACAAGAAGGAAAAGGTTAATGAAAGCGATTTCCGAAGACTAGAAGAGGGAAGGAGGGGCTAAAAGTCACTTACTCCATGCTCGGCTGAGCCCGTGCTCGACCAGCTGAGCCTCGGTGATGTACTCCTCCGCCTTTTCGACGAAGATGTTGCTGAGACGCTCTACAAGTGCCACCTCATCCTTACGCATGAAGGGGTAGATATCCTTACGCGCATCCTTCACCCGCGTAGGGAACCCCCATTCCGGCGCCCCCTCATTGCGTGCGAGGAAGAGAATCCGGTGCGTCCATCCTTTATGACTGGAGAACCGGGGGGAGAACTCTATCCTCATGCGATCCGGCCGGTGCTTGGTGTAGTACACACTCCGGCTCGTTCCCGACGACAATGTTAGAATGAACTGGCTCCTGAAGAGGTTGGCGGTAGGCTCGAAACCTCGCACCTTACACGATATGCAGAAAACGCATATCGTCCTCCAGCTGTTCGGCGCAAGTTGAATTGGGGCTATACCCCATGTGTTGAGCAGATCCTTCACCACCTCCGGCAACGGTAGCCGGAACCCTGCTTCAAGGATGTCATGTGACATCGCGATGCATCCGGTCCTCTCCTGCCAGTAAGGTTCTTCCTCCTTCGCGAGCACGATGTCGTACTGCGGCCCAATGCAATACCTCTCGCGGAGCCCGTCGAAGAAGCAATACTTCGTTCACTGAGTAGCTTCCGGTGCGCCACCGCTGCCGCTGCCTCCGACCACAGCTTTCCCTTTCTACGACATCGCCGGAGACGAAGAAGGAGAAGACGCAAGGAAGAAGGCGACTCAGAGCTCTGGAAGCAGCAAGCTCTGAAGATTTCGAAGGCTTGGCTCCCGCCTTCGCCCCTTTCCCTTCCTTATAAGGAAGGCGGGGCGTGAAATTCGAAGTGGGCTCGAAACGGTGTTCCTCCCCTCTCCAAATCTCTCCTCGGGCACGTCGCTGACGACGGTTTGGACGGAGCATGCATCCCTGGGCTCGACACGACCCCCACGATCATCATGAGACTTCCGTCCTTCGAAGACTCCCCATGTGACGTCACCGTTTACGACGCCAAAGGCAGCATCGCTTTAAATGCGGAGGCGACGTCCGAGCAGGGAAAGCCCCGAGCGATGTCGCCATGTAGTCATTCAGATCGCCGGGGGCAATCCCGTATTTAATGCGAGGGAGACGTTCGAGCAAGTTGCCGCCCTCGAGTACTCCGGTTCCCGAACCACTCAAGTGCGTGGGGGCAAGTGTGGTGGCCATTCTTAGCCACCTAGGCCCATCATGGCCCATCACGGCCCATCAGGGCCTGTCAAGGTCTTGTTAGCAGGCGTGGCCCTTTCACGGAGCACCACATGTTCTCAAGTACCGCACGGATCGGGACTCAAGGGCGCGTCTCCGAGCATCATTCGCCTTATTCCAGGCAAGGCTCAAGTGACCGAGCAAGGTATCACCTCTGGGTGTTCTGTAGCCTATTCGGTCCAGGCCCCCCTGGCCTGCCGAACAGGACCCTTACTTCGAACACACCTTGTCCCGCTGGCTTTACCACCGCCCGTGCCACGCGCACCGAGCAGTCACTGCAGTTACCGAACAGTGGGGTCGGCCTTTGTACAGGCTACCTGCTCGGTGACTCTGGCTAAGCGCGTCCGAACAGGCTCTTTGCCTCCCAGCGACGGTTATAACGGCTGCTGGCCACACGCCCCACGATCAAGAGGTGCCATAACTGCAGCACCCCTTAACGGGCGTCTCCAGACGCGACTCCTCGTCACACGCGCCAACGGCCGCGACCTCCCAGGCGCAATCAAGGGACGTTCCGTCCCCTCTCTGCAGTGTCCACCTATAAAAGGTTCAGGTACAATGCCATGCAAGGGTAACGCAACTTTGCTCACTTAAGACCTCACGCTACACACACGAGAACCCCCACCTTCTCAAGTCTCCTACTGACTTAGGCATCAAAGGATTCTCCCCGGTTCTTCAACTGGGTCCCCCCTGATCGGTTCTGGTTTTGCAGGTCTGTGTCCGCCACTGACGACCGTCTCCTTCCCCCTCAAGTGTAGGTCCATCCGGCTCCAGCCCAAACATTAAAAAAGCATCCACATCTACATATATATTTGTGATAGTTTTTTAAGTTTCTATAATTTTTGCAGTGTTTTCATATTTTTTGTCATTGTTAGTCATATTATGTATAAAGTTTTGTGTATATACCTATAGATTTGTGGTAAATATTTTATCTCATTTCAAATATTTTTTATTTGATGGAAAGATTTAGGTCATGATTAAGCTTCAATGCACTTTTTGAACTTTAAACAAAAAACAAATATGATCATTAAAATATTTGCATCAACAAGATAGATGGAATGCTAGATGTTTTAAAATTTTCTATGTGATCTTACTTTGAAATTACTTTAAAGTGTAAACATTGTCTTTGCTCTAAAATTATTATTTATTTAGAAAAAAAAATATAGCTCATGTTTAATGTCTTATTTTTTTCTCTCTTAATGATAGATGAACACACTCACTCCTGTTTATACTAAGAATAGAAAGTCTTATGTGTACCAATCTAAATATATTATTTTTATTTCGTCATAGTTGGACAGGTAATATGTGCATGTTTAGTGGATTGGGATTGTCAAAATTTATAAAAATAAATTGTATTAAAGAGGATGATATTCTCAAAATAATGTCATCCCGTTATATGCGTAGGGATGGATTGGAAAATTTATATTTAGACATCTATATTCGTACCTCAAAAAAGAAGACATTTCAATTAAAGAATACAAATCAGCAAATAATGAAGTGATGGTGGCTTAGTATGAAGACGTCTCATAAGACTAAGGATCTGCAGTAAATCTGAGATTGCATAATAATGAGAATTATTATAAATTCTCTTTTATTCTGAATTTTAATAAATAAAAATTGTCTAACAAGTTATGATATTGTTACTATGTTTTTTCTATTTCTCTCTCCCCCCTTATTTTCTCTCTACCTTCATATTTATAGTAAACTGGCTGTCATTATAATTTTAACACATTTGTAATTTATGTGATTTCTTAAAACTTATAATTCAATTTTAGTAAACAGTTTGAATGTCACGATATTTGACCTTGTTATTGCTAAATAATTTAAACGTCATGCATATTTGACTTTGTTATAGATACGATCCTCATACTTAGATGAAATAGGTGTAAGAAGTAAGCAATCATCATTCCCAACTATAATCTAATCATATTATGTCAATATAGTAAATATATTTTTAAATAAAAAAATAGCATAATATATATTCTAATTTCAAAAATACGAACCATATAATAGGATTTTTTTTCTTTTTTATAATATATGATTTTTTTATGCTACACATATACATATACTACTACACGAGCGCGTTTCTTGGACTATATATACAGGTTGCCTTCAAAGTCAATTTTAATAAATTGGGAGACCCCACAACATCATCAAAGTCTCAACTGCCGATTTAAATGTGGGTTTACTGAAACATATTCATGGCTGTTGAAGCTACCCCATGGACCCGCGACCAGTACTCATCTACCCCGTAGGCAGCTTCTTGAATGATGATGATCTACCTCTACTATATCTTTATGATCATGTCGTACGTGAATTGAATGTGCATTCTGATTCACGTCCGCACCCTGATCATGCATGCTGCGGTCACAAAATTTTCCAAAAAAATAAAGAAAAAACCATGAGCTCATTTTAACATATCCAAGCAAATAAATCAACTGTCAAAAGACTGCATGATTACCATTTAGTCTGTCTGGATGTCTTCCCTAAAAAAAATTACATATTTTATGAGATACATAATATACATATATAATAGTAGAATGTGTAAAAAAAATAAATACAAGTGTTTATCTACGTACAGTTAATCATCTTAGGGCAAAGTTAATCCTGGGTAAAAAGAGATGAACTTGATTAATGTGAATTAAATAATACACTCTACTCAAAATCAGATATTACTTTACCTGAGTAAAAAAATCCGATCGGGTTATTCACCCTTAATTATTCACGTACACATGTGGGTAAGGTCGCTTGCATCTGGGGTACCATAGTTCTGCTTAATTGGCTGTGTGAAAAATGTGTGTGTGTGTGTGTAGAGAGAGAGAGAGAGAGAGAGAGAGAGAGAGATCTTCGGAGCTTGCCAAGGGTCACAGGTGCCCCTCCGTATACACACTGAGGCCAGGGCTTCCATCAGCTGCCAACACGAGGTGCTGAAGCTGTTTCTTCTTTGTTCTTCCGGGTTGTGTGTATGATGATGATGCACTTCTTGATTTCTTCTGAATTCCGCCTACAGTTATTCCACCTTTCTCAACTCTTATTATATTAGTGACAGGGTGACTTGCAGTTTATCATGTTCTTCGTTAATATGTGCTTCTTTCTGAAGGAAAAATCGAAATCTTTGAAGACTTGAGAAGATTGGGGAATTGGTCGTTGGAACGATGACTTTTAGATATATATTTTTGATCCATACGTCCTCTTGAGTTCTTGAAGGTAACATGTCTTCGAGGGGAAGCAAAACTAGCTAATTATGGATTTGCTTTTTGATTTGATCCAACACTTGACCAATAGATCCACCATAAATGATGCTAACACTTTGACCTTCGCTGTTAATCCCCCTCTTTTCTGATCATTGGATGGTGTGTGATATAACAGAATTTTTCAATAGGAAAATTGTCCCCCCAAAAATGGGCAGGTGCTTCATGGGGAACGCAGGTTCTAGGAAAGAGAGCAGACTTCCAGGTCATTGCAGAACTGACAAAAACCATATCATTTTGCTATTTCAGGTCACAAATCTTCCGACCATCTTACATAGATCCTCCACTTTGCAACGCCTAGTGCATGGTGCCTTGGGGTTCTATCAAGTACAGCGTTTTGATGGTAGAGATCGATCTCGCACACATCAATAAGTGGTAAGTAGTGATGTTACTCGCGATTCTTCTTCTTTCTTAATTTACACAAGCTGCTCTCCTTCGTCACGAAACTAACGATGGGTCATGTACGCTCACAGCTGCAGTGCGAAGCATTCACCTTCTGTCTATGGACATCGCCTCAGCTTTAGCAGTAGGAGAAGCAATTATCTCCGCATCTGGTGTTGTAGATCTTGTGAAAGACTATGCAATCTCGGTGGCCAAGGAAGAGATTAAGGGTTTTGTGGAATTTGAAGGATGATGTCCAGGAGATTTCTGAGTTGTTGGAAACAATCCAAGGCGTCGTGCAAGATGCAGAAAAGAAGCAGCTTCTGGACAAACATGTGCGCAAGTGGGTTTGGGATCTCAAGAATGTTGCTTATGACTTAGAGGATGTGCTATGTGACTACCGGGTGGTGGTTACAGCTGAGGATGATGATTCTGGGAATGGACTCGGAGTTATACTGTACTTGGTGAGGTTAGCTAAAGATTACCTCTGCTGGGTGTGTGGCATTCCCTTGTCTTGTCTCAGCATTATTCCAGCTGCCCCCTGGTCGCCACCCGCACAGAGATAGCACATAGGCTTCGATCCATCAAGAGGAATCTGGATGGGATAAACCAACGGAAGGCAAAACTAAGTCTTGTTCAACATTCGGATGGTGGAAGTAACGAATCAGATCTCGCAACGAGAAGGGAGACCAGTTCATTGGAGGACAAAGAGAGGCCAATGATCGGGAGAAATGAATTCAAGACACAGATAAGGGAGGCCTTGTTGAATTCTTCCAGAGCCAGCTCCCAAGGACCATGTTCGAAGTTATGGATTGCATGCATAGTGGGTATTGGTGGGATGGGAAAGACAACCATCGCACAGAACATCTTTAATGATAAGGATGTAAAGGTGGCCTTTCCCCTTAGGAAATGGTTGTACGTGGGAGACAAATTTGACCACCAGAGACTTATGATTGAAATCATTGACAATAGTAGCCAATGCAATAATCTACAAGATCTGTATTCAAAAGTGAGAGAAGTTAGAAAAGAAACGATATGGATCGATGGTAGTGAAGTGAGAACTACCACTAATCTAGGACAATAGCAAGACGTTCAAATATCGCAAATTTAATAGTTGTACAGGTAGGTTCTTGCTTCACACAATTAGCAATAATTTTTATGCTTTTAAAAATAGCTAGTCAACCTAAATTCTCATGCACAGGAACAAATAAGTCATATAATAGTCAGCAAATTTGGATCGATCTTATCTAGTTTGATTCATGGTTAAACTACCCATGGGTTGCTCAACCAAAAACTTACCTAATTTTGCTTTGACAACTTACCCCTACTAACCAGGGTAACCTGGGTAGACTTACCCACCCTCTATTTTTTTTAGTCAACTAAACACTTTGACTCAAATTATCTTTCTTTTGCAATTAAAAAAATAAAATAATATTTACATATATATAATTAAAATAATATTTATAATTTAATAAATATTTTTATAAAATTTTTGAAAAAAAAAAAAGTTACCCCGTGGGTAACACTGCCCCACCTCAGGGCAGCGTTACCCATGGGTAAGCAGGTAACCCACGGGTAACCTGCAAAACCTGCCCCCCCCCCCCCCCCCCCCCCAAACCGTGGGAGGGGGTTTACCCATGGGGCCGGTCTACCGACCTGTTGTAGAACGGGGCTCGTACGGGGACTACGGTACTGGATGGCGGCTGCTGCTGCTAACCCCTGGATCGCGCAACGACAGTCCGGCAAAAGTAATAATCACCGGATCCTCATGACGCATACGAGGTGGCAAGACTGCAGGTCGTCGAGGGTGCAAGCGAGGAGGAGGGGGGTACACGTACGGAAGTGCGGCTTCGTTGACGTTCTCCGCTCTTGACTTATTCATCTGTCAGCCGAACAACATCGACTGGAACACAGTGAGGACTGGGAAGTGCCGGCGCCGCACGGCTTCCACACGCGGACAGGTTTCCAGGCGAATCTGGAGGGTCGCTGACGTTCACACGAGAGGAGGGGCTGAGCGCAGGCGCTGGGTGGCGACCGGTGCAGGGGCGCCACTTGGGCGCTGGAGCGGCGAGCTTTGAGCCCGCGGGCGCGAAGAAGGACCGGGCGTCTGACGGGGGGGGGGGGCAGCGACAGGGCGGCGAGGTTAACCACTTGCAGGGGCGCGACCGGATGCTGGGGAGGGAGGTGCGGACTGGGTCCGCACGCGTGGGTGCGCAGGTGGGGGCCGCGCCTGGGGCTTTCGCGAACAGGGGGGGCGGAGTGTGAAGGCTGCGCGCAGGGGGGAGTGCGGGCGGGAGACCGCGGGGTGCACTGGTGGGGGGGGCGCGCTTGGGTGTTCGCGGACAGGGGAGGGGCAGGCGATCACGGCGGGCTGCTCCAGGCGTGCAAAGGGGAGCGGGGTGGCGAGGATGGTGCGGGTGATCAGCAAAATGGGCAAAACAGAGTTCCGGACAGAGAGAGAGAAAGAGAGAACTGAGAGAGAGTGAAAGCACAGACAGAAAGAGGAAGAGAGATAGATCGGGGGAAGGAAGTAGACGGGTAGGAGGAGGGGCTTCTCCCCCCCCCCCCCCTTTCACGGGAGCCATTGGCATACCATCGCACAGAAGCTTCTGCAACTCAGAAAACTGTCTCCTTTCTTTTGGCAACTGTTCATTCCATTCAAAAACATCTAGCCATCATCATCTGGGGGGGGGGGGGGGGGGGGGGGGGTGGAGACAACAGGTACATATATATAGCCTCACCGTGAGGCCTCAAGACAACTAAAAGAAAAAAGGCCAAATATCCTTACCACCAGAAAACACATAAATAACAGAAATAAAAGACTACATAATGGGCCCTAAATGGGCCAGTCAACAATAAACAAACACTAAGATGTCTCAAATTTCCACCAATGTCTCGTCAAGCCACAAGGACGTCGGTCGAGTAGTCCGACGACGACGGTAGATCAAAGCTGGGTCGAACCGGTCCCGCGCACGTGTGTCCCCACCACAGTGGATCTGAAAATGATGTTTGGATCCTAAAGGAAGATGGAAAACCATTTATAGGTAAGCGTCCATACTGTATCCCATTCTCATTCTTTTGGCCATCTGGAAGTACAATGTGATTTTCCTTTCCTTTTTGGATCAACATAGGAGAGGTATGGCCTGATCCCTATGTTTTTCCTGATTATACTCGACAGCAAACCCGTTCATGGTGGGGTAAGTTAGTGAAAGATTTCGTCTCCAATGGTGTTGATGGCATATGGAATGATATGAATGAACCTGCTATATATTTTCAAGGTAAGATTGGCATATGAAATTTGTATCTTTCTGTTTATACTAATTTTCATAAGATTTACATTTTTTGCAGGTTGTGACAAAAACAATGCCAGGAAGTAACATTCATAGGGGAGATACGGAACTGGGTGGTCATCAAAATCATTCTCACTACCATAATGTAAGTTATTTCCTATTGTCTTGCACTAAAGTGGATGTCATACAATATTAGTATGACACAAATTGTCTGATCCATGCATTATTCATCTTATATATATATATATATATATATATATATATATATATATATATATATATATATATACACACACACACATGATAATACTATATTATGAGCCAGAGTTCATATTCTCAGTCTGTATCCTAATTTCACTTTCATGTTAGGTTTATGGCATGCTAATGGCTAGGTCAACTTTTGAAGGAATGAAATGGCTTCTGGAGAAAGACGTCCATTTGTTTTCACCAGATCTGGCTTTATAGGTAGCCAACGGTATGCCGCACTTGGACTGGAGACAACCTATCAAATTGGGAGCATTTACATATGAGCATACCAATGGTGCTTCAATTGGTAAATTATTCTCTTTTATCTGTTTCTATTAGATATGTCAAAAGATATTGGGAATGATCTGTTTGATGTAGTAATTAACTCAAATGCAGGTATATTAACTCAAATGATCTTTAGACAACTCCATATCTACGCCCTGCTCCCTAAGCTTCCTGGTCCAAGTTATCTATGGCACAGCTCCCTTATGTCAGAGCTTTCTGTTATCATTTTTGTTTGGTTAGCTACATATCGGTGGATATAGCTTGCATCGGTCTGGCTATACTGATATAGTTCAACTGCAAGAAATGTCCACACCTCAGCCAATGGACCAATATCAAAATGGGTTTAAAAGGTTCTGGTCAGTCTTATATCAATTCTTAGAGGCAGGCTTATGTCTATTTATTTGATAATGACAGCATGACCTGTGATGCTGAGGTGGCCAATGAACTGAAATCTACCAAAGACTTCAGAGTCAGGCGCAAGCAACTGAGTTCACCTTTGTCCAAACAGAAAAAAGCAAAAAAAATATAAAAGAAACATATTAATCCTGATTTGACATTATTATTATCAAACTTAATCTTAGAAAAATTTTATTAACAGTTGGTTTTAGTTTACATTTGTCTTTCTGAATGTCTGAAACATCATGCTACTAAAGTAGCCTCAATTTTTTTTTCTAACTCAGGAGCTCCCCTATATGATCTGACTCAGTTTACGGTAGCTCATGTATCTTCAATTTCAAATGTTAACTAATTTGTTTTTTTCTGCAGATGAATTTTGCCTTCTCTTCTTCTTTGCCTTCTCTCCCATCTCCGGCAAAGAAGATTAATCTTACTAATGCCCTTAACAAATTATAGACATGAATTAGCTTTTAGCCTATGACGTTTTCACCTGTTGAAGATTAGTTTGCTACAGTTCACTACAGTAATCTTACTGCACCTGGTATTTGGTGATTTAAGACAGAACTTAGTTCAAGGATTGAAAATTTTAAAGTTGGTTTCTGCCCATATTTGACAACAAACATCGGACACCACATTGTGAAATGTCATACCATTTCTAAATTCCATTGTTCTTACAATGGAACCACATTATAGAAATCTAGGCATGCAGGGACTTTGATCATTCCAAGTTTTGGGGTTTTCCATTTTTTTGCCTTTTCTTTTACATGCACCCAAGCATGAGGAAGCGAGGGGTAATATTTCTCAAAAGAAATAGATCTTATTACCTTTAAGATGATCCTGGACGAATGAGCATTAGAGTACTATACACCATGCTATGGCCACTGTTAATCTTTTTCACATTTTGTCTCACCTTCTTTGCCTAAGGAGCCAACTCAGACTTATAAGCACCAGGGCATTTTTATTTACAATATAATTACATGAGAAGCAGTTGTTGGCAAAGAACATAAAAATTGAGAATGTAGTTACTGTACATAGAAGAACGTCAACAATTTACAACAGATTTTTGAAAAGGGGGTCATCAGATTAACTCTTTACATCATATTACTGAGAAGGAAGCCTATACATTTCTTATTCCTATCATTTTGTTGGTCTTATATCAATCCAAAAATATAAGTTAACTGTATATATTTCTCTTTTCTTGATTGTGTTTGTGAGAAAGCTGCTAACTATTACTTTTCAAAGATAGATATTACAACAGAATGTATTAAAACCTAATTCCTTTTTAAACAGTTAAGGTTTTTATGTTTTATGTGCTTATATATAGGACCCCTACTTCTCTTTATATATTTTTATGTGGTTAGTGACAGTAGAAGATTTCTTTCAGTATATGTTTGATGTTAGTTGAATTGCTTCTATAGCTAATGCATTTACAATGATAGGTAATGGGTATTACCATCTTAAAGCAACATCTTATAGCAGTAAAAACTAGATTAATCTTTTTTTATTACATGTCAACAACATCAAATGCACATGTTAGGATGAATCATATTTAATGCATCATATTCCCATTTTATTACATGCCAACGATGAATCTAGAACTGAACCTTTCTCCACTTTGTATGCTCATGTGTCTAATAGCTTATGTTCTCATTATTCTCTTATTGGCTTCTAACCTGACCCAAAAGTCAGATCTAAAATTGGAGGACATGAAGGTCAATTAATGAATTACGCCTCACTAAGGCATCTTAGTGACAATTAGCTTCTAGGAAAATTTTCATCAATTCTACGGAAATACAGATTATAACATGGACAGTTCTGCTTATATATGTATGGCATTGGGTTGTTTTTTATGAATGGTTAAAACAACCACCAGTATATTCTTCAAATGCATGCCAATGAATGGAAATTGAATAAATGGAAGGAAGCTGACAACTTTCTTTGAAATGGACATCTCATCAGGAATATGGAAACAATCATGGATATACACATAAAGAGTCTCCTCCCCCTCAAATTTTGGATTAAAGAATTGCACAACAATCACCAACATACAGCAAATATATTGAATAGATTTAGTGTACATGCAGAAATACCACCCCTTAAGAAAACTGAATGAAGTCAGTCAAATCTCCTTTTTCTAGCACAAATTTTGAACTTCTATTGTATTACCAGGGCCCTCCAAAGAAATGTTCTCATTTCAGGGAGTAGAGAACCTGAAAATAAGTGAGAGAGGATTAACAACATTCTTTATTTGGCTTTTAATTTGGAATATCTACAAATGTTTTTATCTATTATAACCTACAATCTGGCTTTTTATCTTTCTCAATGCAGCCTTTTTTTCTTGACCCAGATGGGAAGAGGATAAAGCATACTTCTTCTTTCTTGAGCAAATAGTTGGAAAGCAAAACCAGAGGTGTGATGTTTCCAAGATAGTTATTTTCTCCAGAGGTGTGTCTGGCCATTTTATCATTGAAAAAAGAAGAAGTGCAAATGATACTTAATCGATTTTTTAGTTACTTGATGGCTCCCTTCATGTAGCATGACTAGATGCAAATGTCTTTGCACTTTATTCTTATTTAATTCAAAGCGGAATCTAACGTTGCGAGATATATATGTTATTATTATTATGACTTTTTTTAAGATGCAGATATATATTTGTATTTAAATTCTCATTGATTTGTACTTCAAATGTATAGTTTTATGGTGATAGAGTTATTGGGTGGAGGGTCTCTAAGAGTAAGGAGAATTGTAATTTGGTCCCGTAGAACATGGTGGAGTTTAGCTTGGCCCTTTTATAGAAACACTATACGGAAACATCAGATTTGACCATTAGATTTTAGTCTAGAAAAACAAAGTGTAGCACTAAGATTTTGGCTACTAAGCTATTTCTTCTATCCTAATAGATAATTTTATTTTATTGCTTCATATTGTCAGTCGTTTAATCATTTTCATATATAACATGCATATGTCTTTTCATGTAAATTGCTGACTCACTAACAGTAAGATCTCTTCTAAATGATAAAAGCCTGTGGAAAAATATAAATTTGACTTGCCAGCCACATGGCATACACCTTTCATTTGGTGTTCATATTGTGTTCAACATACTCCCTTCTGCTTTTATTCTCACAGAGTGTGAGAATTATTTTTTAACACTTTAAAAATTTTAAATTTTATCTTTGAATTTGATTTATTTAGTTTTTTATTTATTTACATGGACATGGCCTTATTTAGTTCATTTGACCTCCCCCACTAACTGCGGTTAGTGTTAATTATATCAGCACAAAGGCTGAATACCCTTGATTAGCTATCAGACAAATCCGTTGAAATAAAAGAACGTGACTCACATTTGAATGAAATGAATTATACATGGAAAGAAACACAGTTGTAAACATGCAGTTCTTTTTTTGGAATTTTTTATATTTATTTCATTTTTATTGATTTTTAAATTCATTTTCTCATTTTTTTTTTGATATTTTAAAATTATTGATTTCATTTATTTATATATTTTCGTTATTTATTTATTTACATTATGATCATGTGAATTAAATTAACATTTTCATTTATTTATTTGATTTAAAATGTGTTTAACTTAAGGTGGATTAAAATTGATATGAAACATAACTTGTTTGTTGATTTTATGTTATTGAAAATTAAATAATAATGTTTGAAAAATATTTCGTTAACATTTGTCGAAAACTTGGCTGATTTTGGTTAAGAAATTAAGTAGTACAATGATTTAAATAAACGTGACACTACGTGAAATAATTCGTATAACGTATGATTAAATGATTAAAAATAGTCCAATAGGCCCATTAAATCACACGAGAATTTGTCAAATGTTGGCCCAATAAGCACACAATATCTCAATTGATTGTATGGGAATACAAGTCTGGCCCAATACGCAGTCCCAGACCCAATAAGAAATCTGGCCCAATAAGGCAAGCCCAATAGACCTTTTTTTTATAAACTTGAGAAAAACGAATCGTGCCTTGCACGATGATCTTTAGGGCTGCCTTGCAGACCCTTTTCCTGGACTGCCTTGCAGTCCTTTTTCCCCGAAGCCTTGCTCGGGTTTTCTAGCTCAGAAAATTCACCCCCTGGCTTGGGTGCCCCCCACCTCCTTTTATAGTGGGTAGAGAAAACACCCCGGACGGAAGGTTTGTGCTCCCTCCCCGGAGGTCTGCATATTTTTTTAGGGGGTTTTACGCAATTTTCTGATTGCGTGTTTGCATTTTAATCCCCTTTTCTTTCTTTTCTTTCTATTTCTCCTTCCTTTTTTTCTGTTTGGCCTTCCCGGTTTGGCTCTGTGCGAAATAGAGCAAGGAGGCGGGCGGCCTCCTTCTCCCTTCCCTCTCCACTCGACGGCGACAACGGCGCCCAACTAGGGTGGCGACGACGGCGCCCAACTAGGGCGGCAGCGGCAGCGGTGGCTGGAGCAGCGGCGACGGCAGGGCTTCAAGCAGCAGCGGCGCGGCGAGGGAGAAGCCCAGTGGCGGCGGCGACCCCAGGGGAAGGCAGCAGCGGCGACGGGCAAGGAGGAGGGCGCTGCTGGCGAGGCCAACAGGGGAAGTCCCCTGCGCCGGCAGCCCCTACTGGGAGGGGTGGAAGCGGCGGTGGTGGTCTGGCGAACAGGGGCCAGCCGCGGCGGCTGTGGCAGGTGAGGGAGGCGGCGGCCTCCTCTCCTCCTCTACCCTCCTTCTTCCTCCCGTGGCGTCAAGGCTGAGCAAAGGTGAGTTTTTTTTTCTCTTCTGTTTTCCGTGCTTCTTCTTTTCTTTTGGCAAAAACCGGCACAACAAATGCCCCCCGCGAGACTGGCGTCCAAGAGTGAAACCTAGGGCGACTGTCTCGTGTGAACCTGTCCAGTTGTATTTTAGCACATGTCGCCCTTCAGAGGGTCCATTTCATTTTATTCTGCCAATGCATTTCAGTCATTTTGACGCTGTTGTGCTCGATGGTGAAGATATCATATTTGTGCAGGATATGTCACACCTTATGACATACTTGCAGTAAACTTCTCATTTCTTTTGGACTTGCAGTACCCATGATCATCATCTCGTGACAACAATACCAAAATTTTGCTTTATGTATTGAGAATTGTGACGGCTGCAATATTTCTTTTGATAAGCTGCTTCACCCTTTCCTTTTCTCGTTCTTTTGTGGCGAAAATATGACCTTCGGTTGTTTTTGACTTGCAGAGTTGGACCAATTTAGAGACCCAGCTAGCTGTTTTGCAAGTAGAGACTGTTATAACTTCTACAAGAGTCGTGCAAGCCATAAATTGGCGTGAGATGACGACCTCGCTTATGCATGACAAAGCTGTTCGTGCCATTCTTTTGTACCCGTTAACCTTCTGAGGACAGGCGATACTGGAGCATAGAGTTGCTTGAGGGATGTTGTTTTTAGCATCAGTACATGCTATCCATTCATTTTGACTTCTCCTTATTGGGCTATCCCAAGGGCCTGTCTTGGGACCAAGACCTTTATTTGCTATATACATTATGCTTCTGAATCTCACCATCAACATGTGATCTTTATTGATAATAGGGGTTTTAAGGCTTCCCCAAAAGCCGTGAGCTATCTCATTTAGAGGATTAGGGCTCATCTGGGTCCATAACATGCTTATGTTAGAGAATTAAGGCTTCTCTAGGGCCATAATTTTGATGAGAGGATTGAGGCTCCCTCGAGCTCGTGGTTTGGTTGAGAGGATTGAGGCTCCCTCGGGCACGTACTTGGGTGAGAGGATTGAGGCTCCCTTGGGCATGTCTTTTGGTTGAGAGGATTGAGGCTCCCTCGGGCGCATATTTGGGTGAGAGGATTGAGGCTCCCTCGGGTACATATTTTGGTTGAGAGAATTGAGGCTCTCTCGGGCACATATTTGGGTGAGAGGATTGAGGCTCCCTCGGGCACGTATTTGGGTGAGAGGATTGAGGCTCTCTCGGGCACTTGATTTGGGTGAGAGGATTGATGTGGCGGAATGCCTCGGCCAAGCCCGTTAAACCGATAATGTACTTGATCCGAGTCCGCCTCCCGCGAACGGGCCGAAGCCTCGCAAGGGAAACCAAACCACAGTCCGTGTAAACACAAGAAACACACCACATTTTATATATATAACGCAAGATTACATAGCCAAATTTTCACAAAAACTGAAAAGAAGTACAAGAGCCTGGGGCATACCCCAAGGTACAACTGAAGAAATTAAACAACTAACTAAGCTACACTGCTGGAGCTGCTACTACACAGCTCGAGGTACCGACCCTGCACCGCTACGGCGCGGCTCTGAACTGGACGACAGTCGTGAAACATCCTCCTCGCTCTCACCTGTGGGGGTAAAGGTGAGCCTTGCTAGTCACTGGCTCAGTAGGGAACTCCCCCAACACCGAGCAAACCAAAACCACAGGTACGAAAGCAATAAACAATACCAACAATTTATAGAATAGCTAAACAGGATATTAAAGCTGTAAAAGTACTCACCATCTGCCGACTACGAGAAACAACTTTAATAATTAAACGGCAAACCAGTATAGGTGTACAAGCTAAAGTAGAGACAGCCAAACACGAGCCACGTGAACTGGTTCGCGACACCAGAAAATGACTCAGACAAGCTAACACAGGTCTACCTCTCAGTCTCACAGCCACGGACGAAAGGTCCAGCTGCCGCTCCACGTGAAAAGGTCAAACAACTGTGGAGACCAACTAAACACCACCACCTGCGGACCACACGGTCGCAGGCCCATGCCTGACACCTCAGGAGACCCTGGCTCGGGCACTCTAGAGTGAGGCACTGGAAAAGGACTAGCTGGGGACCAGTGTTGACTACTGGTGTTCGTACCCCCAACTACGAGCGCGCTACAAGTGACTAAAGACAAACACAAGTGTCACTGTCCCACTGTCGTCTTTCCCTCAGCTGGACGTGCAACTCAAACACAAGAGTGAGGGTGTCCAGGTCAGACGACACAAACCTCGACGGTACAACACAAGTACCGGGATAAAGCCCCGAGCTAACAGCCTGGCTCACAAAGAACCTGGGGCGCCCAACTGGAGAGGTAACCAAGGTAGGCGTCGTACTACTTGCCACGTACACAAAACCACGTGCACGTCACACACAAACCACGTGAAACCTCACGTAAACCACAAGTAACAACGGTCCACTACACGTGAACCCAACTGACTCGCGTAAACAACGCGCAGCCACGAAGGTAAGTAACTAACAGCATACCTTGTATGCTAAACACGAGAACCATGTGCACTCAGTGCACCTCATATGCCAACACACATACATTATCGATAAATACCATAATTAGTCATTCCTGTCTATAACCAGTAGGCGGCAACATCGACTGCCGCTTACAGGAAGTCGACGGCAAGAGATCTGGCCGTCTACATCCTGGCTGATGAGCTTGGCGACAAATGATGTTGACGCCAAGTTCTTCGGCCTCTAACCCTGCAGAAACCCTAATCTGGCTCTACGGGTTTTCCAACCGTTAAAACTACAGAAAAATATACAGAAACAGTTCTTTTAACATGCATGAACCCAAAACAACCCATTACAGCATGCTTCGTTCGCTAAATTACTCAAACCACCCATTATCCCCGCATGGTGCAACTTGATCCGAAAATACATTATCATGCTGATTCAGGTGGTTACGACGTGTTCTAATGTTTCTACGGAGCTAACCGGGTTCGTCCCCTACCTCAGAATACGCTAGAACCTCCCGCAATCTCCCGGTTCACACCGAACCCTCTGCGAGCTCCCACGGAAATTGCACCACGCCACGGCGTTTCCTCGCACAATTTGGCAATGCCACGCGTTCTACGATCGTCCAACCACCCTTCAGTACCTGTTGGAAGCCTTAGGAACACGGGGGCAACAAGCTGGGGCAAGGGAGAAGGAGAACAGGGTAGAAAACCTACCCTCGGGTGACCCTATAACCTGCAGAATTCTCAGGTTGGCGTCAACCCCTATGCCGCCAAGAACAACCGCCACTCTAAACGTCCACATCCAATGCCGCCAAGATCATGCAGTCAACGTCCACTTACCTGGACGCTAATCAGTCAACGGCCACCCCTGGCCGCCAACTCCAACTGAACTACAGCAGGTCCTGTTTCATTTCAGGACCAAACCTGCACTTCACCTGCTCAAGCCACACATCCACACCATACATTCCACACAACCAACTCGCATTGGCCTCACAACGGCCGCCACAATCACAATACACATGATCCGCATGGATCCGAAAAGCACACGGCGTTACAATTGAGGCTCCCTCGGGCACATGATTTTGGGCGAGAGGATTGAGGCTCCCTCGGGCACGTAATTTGGGTGAAATGATTGAGGCTCCCTCGGACACGTAATTTAGGTGAGAGGATTGAGGCTCTCTCAGGCACGTGATTTAGGTGAGAGGATTGAGGCTCCCTCGGGCACATAATTTGAATGAGAGAATTGAGGCTCCCTCGAGCACGTATTTTGGGTGAGAGGATTGAGGCTCTCTCGGGCACGTAAGTTGAATGAGAGGATTGAGGCTCCCTCGGGCACATATTTTGCCGTTTGGCTGGTCTTGACGACTTATTAGCCAAAAAAAATGTAAATTTTGACTTGGCCGGCCATCATGGATAGGGAATGTCCATAACAATGTGGCTGACAGATTTTGCTTTTCTCTTTTTTTTTTTCTCCTTTTTTTTTGTTTGTTCACATTACCAACCTCAGCGCCCTTTCGGGTTTTTGCCAAGATTGGCCCCCTCTAGATTTTTCCAACACGCCTTTGCAGGTTTTCGCGTTGAGGGGTTTGCCCATTTTTGCCTGAGGCGCCCTTTCGGGTTTTCACCTCAACTGGGTTTTAGACCTTTTTACCCTTGATCCATCACGATGAAGTGGTAGACCAAGTCCGTCGGGGCACCTTCTTTTTAAGTCCCTATTTATTCTATTTATTTTCTTTTCTTCTCTTTTTTTCTTTTTTTGTAAGGAATTAAAAGCTTCCCTGAGAGCCGTAAGAATTTGAATTTGTGTATGTTAGGGAATTAAAGGCTTCCCTGAGAGCCGCGAGAATTTGGATTTGGATTTTGGCTGACTTGGCCGACCTTGATGGTGTGTTGGCCAAAGGTTTGGGTTTATGTGTGGTAGGGAATTAAAGGCTTCCCTAAAAGCCGTAGGATTTGAATTTGGATTTTAACTGGGTTGGCCAACCTTGATGATGTATTGGCCAGAAGCTTGGGTTTATAGTCGGTAGGGAATTAGAGGCTTCCCTGAGAGCCATGGACTGAGAGTTTGGATTTGTGTATGGTAGGGGATTATAGGCTTCCCTGAGAGCCATGGATTGTGAGTTTGGGTTTATATATGGTAGTGAATTATAGGCTTCCCTGAGAGCCATGGATTGAGAGTTTGGATTCATGTATGGTAGGGAATTAGAGGCTTCCCTGAGAACCATGGATTGAGAGTTTGGGTTCATGTATGGTAGGGAATTACTTCCCTGAGAGCCGTCAATGTGAGTTTGTGTTTATGTAAGGTAGGGAATTAAAGGCTTCCCTGAGAGCCATGGATTGAGAGTTTGAATTTATGTATGGTAGGGAATTAGAGGCTTCCCTGAGAGCCATGGATTGAGGATTTGGATTTATGTATGGTAGGGAATTAGAGGCTTCCCTGAGAGCCGTAAATATGTTTAGAGGATTGAGGCTTCTCTAGGGCTCGTGATTTTGACTTTTGACTGGCCTTGACGGCTTGTTAGCCAAAGAAGCCTGAGATTTGACTTTTGACTGGCCTTGACGGCTTGTTAGCCAAAAGGTATGGATTTTGACCTCTGACTGGCCTTGACGGCTTGTTAGCCAAAGAAGCTCGAGATTTGACTTTTGACTGGCCTTGACAGCTTGTTAGCCAAAAGACATGGGTTTTGACCTTTGACTGGCCTTGACGGCTTGTTAGCCAAAAGGCATGGATTTTGACCTTTGACTAGCCTTGACGGCTTGTTAGCCAAGAGGTTTGGGTTTTGAGCTTTTCGACTGGCCTTGACGGCTTGTTAGCCAAAGAAGCTCGAGATTTGACTTTTGACTGGCCTTGACGGCTTGTTAGTCAAAAGGTCAGGATTTTGAGCTTTTTGACAGGCCTTGACGGCTTGTTAGCCAAAGAAGCTCGGGATTTGGCTTTTGGCTGGCCTTGACGGCTTGCTAGCCAAAAGATATGGGTTTCGACCCTCGACTGGCCTTGACGGCTTGTTAGCTAAGAGGTCTGGATTTTGAGCTTTTTGACTGGCCATGACGGCTTGTTAGCCAAAGAAGCCCGGGATTTGACTTTTGACTGGTCTTGACGGCTTGTTAGCCCAAAGACATGGGTTTTGACCTTTGACTGGCCTTGACGGCTTGTTAGCCAAAATGTCTGGATTTTGAGTTTTTTGACTGGTCTTAATGGCTTATTAGCCAAAGAAGCTCGGGATTTGACTTTTGACTGACCTTGACGACTTGTTAGCCAAAAGACATGGGTTTCGCGCTTTGACTGGACTTGACGGCTTGTTAGCCAAGAGGTCTGGATCTTGAGCTTTTTGACTGGCCTTGATGGCTTGTTAGTCAAAGAAGCTCGGGCCTTGACTTTTGACTAGCCTTGACAACTTGTTAGCCAAAAGACATGGATTTTGACCTTTGACTGGCCTTGACGGCTTGTTAGCCAAGAGGTCTGGATTTTAAGCTTTTTGACCGGCCATGACTGTAGTACCCGGGAAAATCCATTAATTAAAAATTATAGATAAATAGAAATTTTATCTATTAATAAATTCAATTAATTAAAACTATACACATCATTATTGCATGCGTATAAACCCCTATAAAAATTTTGTAAAAATAGTAGTTATACTTTAAATAATATTCTCTAATGACCCATCATGAAATCTGGGCATAGAAAAATCGTTTGAACTTAGTTTAAGAATTTATGCGACTTATTAGCATAATTAAGGAATAAGTCGAAGAACCAATTATTTTCTGACCCAAAGTGGATTATAAACAAAAATAAACATGTGGGTAGACTTTAAATAATATGGGATGATAGCCCATTATGATATTTGGACCAATGGACAATCTTGGCCCATAAATAAATTCTTTAATGAAAAGGATAAATAAAAAACCCATTAAGTAAAGTAAGTACATGGGTTGTACAATTAAGCTCACACGAGTTATTGGGCCAAGAGTAAGAGCCTAAATGATGAAGGTTAGAAATATTGGCATGAATAATATTTAATTGAAATAAAAATATGAAATTACTTGAATAAGTGTGATAAATAGATTTACATAAGGATAAAGGGTGAATAAATAGAAACTAAATCAATACCCATTAAGTTAAATTAGTAATGGGTTTGGTTAATGGACCTAACATGAATTGTTGGGCCCAAATGAGAAGAGCCCGTCATGAAATGGGAAGTAATTAGGCTAAATTCGTACCTAAAAATAGTAATAAATAGAAAAGGGTTAAGATAATGACTATTTTAACTCTTACTTATCTTAAAAAGAGTCATAACCCTAGTCTAACCTAATAGGACTCTATCCTAATCTAAAATTGGGATTTAGATGAGAGACAATTGGGTTAAATATAAGAGACCCAAATTAAATAGGAAAATTCGTAACTATATTATCTCTTAATTAAAAAGGGGTCATTAAAGCACTAATATGACTCATATATATATCTTAATAAGAGTCCTAATCCTATCCTAAACCATTACCCACGAAATTAGATCTCTCCCTTACCCAATCAGATAGATATAGCAAGAAAAATAGGTGATAATTATGGAAATTCGTAATTAAATGAGGAGGAAAGAGTTTTAGGTGATTTAGAACTCTACAAGCCATCAAAACACCCCCCCATTTGACCCTAGCACCCCACAATTTCGTGCTAAGACTTTTGGAGAGGAAGAGGAGAAGATCTGGACCAAGGAGCAAGGAAGGAGAAGGCTTGGAGCAAGAAGGGTTTTCTTATTTTCGTCATTCAAACTAGGGCTTTCTTACTTCACGAAAAAGGTAGGCAATCTCTCAAGAAAAAATTGTGAAATAATTACCCTAGGTAGCCTTCATGTACCTCTTCAAAAGCCCTATGGTTTTGTTGTATTCCGTACATCCATTTGGGCGAATTTAATTCGTGAAATCATGCTATCACCATGAACCCGAATCTCATGTTTTCTCTAATACCTTGCACGTACTTGTTTCCATGCTATGAGAAAATTCTCATTGATACTACCATGTAATAGATTTCAAACGCCTTTGGTTTCGTTCTATTTCGATCTCCCATGAGGGAGAATAAATTCTTTGAAGCTCTGTCAGATACATGCACCCGAACCTTCATGATTGCTTGTGAACCCCGTTTTCGCTTGACTTCAGATATGATAAAATTATCATAAATACTACTTCCTGTTAGGTTTTGAACGCCCTTGGTTTCGTAATTTTTCATCATGTATACACCTCTAATTAATTTGTTGAACCCTGACTGCGCCTGTTTAGGTTATCAAAAAGTAACCTGATCAATGCATATTTAAACCTTGTCTATTTTCAAATTAATCGTGCATGTTGATAGATATACATGTCTACTTTCGTTTGAAACCAGTTTCATACTTTTTGGATCACCGTGCTATTTTATATGGAATTTAGAACGTCCCTGTATCACATAGGACTCGCCCTGGGAAAAAGGGAAAAAGAGCAAACCCACCTGTTATCGCGACGGCGCGATCCGCCGCGATAACAGGCGTGTCGCGGTCGGCCTTCAGGTCGCATCATGAACGCGACGGGCCTCGCCGCCGTGTTCCCAACCCGAACCGGGCCAGGCCGGCCGGTTCGCCTGTCGCGCCAGGCCGCACCACCGCGGACAGAACCGCGACGGGATACCCCGTCGCGACCCGATCAGTAACGCGCCCATGCACCCCGTCGCCTTCTTGGAATTTCGGCCAGAACAAATAATTGTGCCTATATCCCTGCTAATTAGTCTATATACTTCTTAATTAGCCATGATTAACCCATGTTATAGCTAATTCGACTTGGTAAATTAATAATTGGCATTAATGATATACATTTAATTATTTAAAATGACATTTGCACGACTTGTCATATCCTCAAGATTTCATTACACTTACACACACACACAACATTATTAAATGCCATTTGACCCTGATAAATTATGCAATAATGTATTTGGTAAATTATCGAAATAAATGACTAAATTACCCTATTTTGTTAAATACAAGCGTTTACGTTTTGACTCGCGTATTTTATCTACCGTTACCGTTTTCCCTCGGCCTACGAGCACTCGAGGCACGACGGACCCATTTTTACACACTTTTCCTTGACTTGGACCACCTCTCCACCGAGAATACTCTCGATTGGACCAGGGACTCCTTGTCAAGACCTTTGTAAGTCTTCTTGGCTTTGGCGCACGTCCTTAGTCAACGAGCTGGTTGTACCCCAAAACCTGTTACATCCTAGGGATCAGTACGATCCATGCCTTAGTGTTTTTCCTTCTCGTCACGGGATCACTTCGAACCATTTGGTCGTGTTCACGACACGACTAGGTGGGCAGTTGTGACTTCTACCAGACTGCCGGCACCCGACCTGGTGCTGTGCAACCGTTACTATCGTGTTTATCGTCGTTTTACGATTGTACCCCTCTCATCTACAGTCTCTTTACTCTCATCTGTTCACGTTCTCTCTACACTCTCATCTATCTCGTCTAGTACTCTCTTATCTCTTCTTGGTACTCTATTGGCCATTCGTGTGATTGTCTAAGATAAAAGAAATGACTAATGCCAGCGCAATAGGGCCCGATCAGGTCCTGGGAGGAGCGCCCGAAAAGTGCCAGTACCCATGGGTGTTAAAATGATCATAGGATGTGTTACGGCATGCATCCAGCGCCAGTTTACTATCTAGATTAATCTATGACAATCAAAGTGCTATCTCTACAAGTGCAAGTGTGATCGTTACTAGTGCACCGTTGTGCAATTTACATGTTATATCGTTACATGGCCATTCTATTGTCGTTCTTGTGGTATTATTTTCCCTGTGCCAGTTGCAATTGTTCTCTCGTTATCGTGACATGCTCTACATGACTTTACTATCTAGTTAACCTGCCATTAAAACATTAACTATTTAAAGCATGCTTGTGTTCATGAGATATTAAGTCCTACTGAGCGTTATCGCTCACCCTTCGTTATTTGTCATTGTGTTTTCAGGTAAGTCAGATGATGACCTTACACACAACAACGGGATTAGACTGGAGTGATGAGCGTCCTGAAGTCATAGCGATGGAATGTCCTTAGTACCTTAGAGTCTAGTTAGATATTTGCTTTAGATTTCTTTTCCAATGTAAAAATGTCATTGAGCCCTATGTTTTGGCTCTGAATTAGTGGTTGTAATAGTTTAGATAAATTATCAATAAAATGATGAGTTTTAATGCAATTATTGTTCATTAGTTGCTCTGATATTTACGAATGTATGCGCAATTTACGTTACCATACTCGTTGTTCATGCCTCCCCGATTTATTCCGCTGCTAAATTGGCGGTGCATGACAGTTGGTATCAGAGCCTAGGATGTCCTTATCAGGATATTTAAGTCTAGGATGTTCTAGGTGAACTGCCCTGACATGTGTCTAAGTCAACTACCATACCTATGTGAGAATTGGGTAGAACCATGGTTAAGATCTGAATACATTATAAATATATATGTATCAACTTGGTAATACTTTAACACCCAAAGTCTAAAAAGAAATAAAGTTAATGCTATTGCTCGCAGGAGATTAGTGGAGATGATGAAATGAAATATTCAGAATAGAATTGGTAGTCGTATAATATCATATGAATTTGGGGACCAAATTCTATTTAAGTGGGGGAGGATGTAGTACCCCGGAAAATCTATTAATTAAAAATTATAGATAAATAGAAATTTTATCTATTAATATATTCAATTAATTAAAACGATAAACATCATTATTGCATGCGTATAAACCCCTATAAAAATTTTGTAAAAATAGTAGTTATACTTTAAATAATGTTCTCTATTGACCCATCATGAAATCTGGGCATAGAAAAATCGTTTGAACTTAGTTTAAGAATTTATGCGACTTATTAGCATAATTAAGGAATAAGTCGAAGAACCAATTATTTTCTGACCCAAAGTAGATTATAAACAAAAATAAACATGTGGGTAGACTTTAAATAATATGGGATGATAGCCCATTATGATATTTGGACCAATGGACAATCTTGGCCCATAAATAAATTCTTTAATGAAAAGGATAAATAAAAAACCCATTAAGTAAAGTAAGTACATGGGTTGTACAATTAAGCTCACACGAGTTATTGGGCCAAGAGTAAGAGCCTAAATGATGAAGGTTAGAAATATTGGCATGAATAATATTTAATTGAAATAAAAATATGAAATTACTTGAATAAGTGTGATAAATAGATTTACATAAGGATAAAGGGTGAATAAATAGAAACTAAATCAATACCCATTAAGTTAAATTAGTAATGGGTTTGGTTAATGGACCTAACATGAATTGTTGGGCCCAAATGAGAAGAGCCCATCATGAAATGGGAAGTAATTAGGCTAAATTCGTACCTAAAAATAGTAATAAATAGAAAAGGGTTAAGATAATGACTATTTTAACTCTTACTTATCTTAAAAAGAGTCCTAACCCTAGTCTAACCTAATAGGACTCTATCCTAATCTAAAATTGGGATTTAGATGAGAGACAATTGGGTTAAATATAAGAGACCCAAATTAAATAGGGAAATTCGTAACTATATTATCTCTTAATTAAAAAGGGGTCATTAAAGCACTAATATGACTCATATATATCTTAATAAGAGTCCTAATCCTATCCTAAACCATTACCCACGAAATTAGATCTCTCCCTTACCCAATTAGATAGATATAGCAAGAAAAATAGGTGATAATTATGGAAATTTGTAATTAAATGAGGAGGAAAGAGTTTTAGGTGATTTAGAACTCTACAAGCCATCAAAACACCCCCCATTTGACCCTAGCACCCCACAATTTCATGCTAAGACTTTTGGAGAGGAAGAGGAGAAGATCTGGACCAAGGAGCAAGGAAGGAGAAGGCTTGGAGCAAGAAGGGTTTTCTTATTTTCGTCATTCAAACTAGGGCTTTCTTACTTCACGAAAAAGGTAGGCAATCTCTCAAGCAAAAAATGTGAAATAATTACCCTAGGTAGCCTTCATGTACCTCTTCAAAAGCCCTATGGTTTCGTTGTATTCCGTACATCATTTGGGCAAATTTAATTCGTGAAATCATGTTGTCACCATGAACCCGAATCTCATGTTTTCTCTAATACCTTGCACGTACTTGTTTCCATGCTATGAGAAAATTCTCATTGATACTACCATGTAACGCCTTTGGTTTCGTTCTATTTTGATCTCCCATGAGGGAGAATAAATTCTTTGTAGCTCTGTCAGATACATGCACCCGAACCTTCATGATTGCTTGTGAACCTTGTTTTCGCTTGACTTCAGATCATGATAAAATTATCATAAATACTAATTCCTGTTAGCTTTTGAATGCCCTTAGTTTCGTAATTTTTCATCATGTATACACCTCTAATTAATTCGTTGAACCCTGACTGCGCCTGTTTAGGTTATCAAAAAGTAACCTGATCAATGCATATTTAAACCTTGTCTATTTTCAAATTAATCGTGCATGTTGATAGATATACATGTCTACTTTCGTTTGAAACCAGTTTCGTGCTTTTTGGATCACTGTGCTATTTTATATGGAATTTAGAACGTCCCTGTATCACAGAGGACTCACCCTGGGAAAAAGGGAAAAAGAGCAAACCCACCTGTTATCGCGACGGTGCGATCTGCCGCGATAACAGGCGTGTCGCGGTCGGCCTTCAGGTCGCGTCATGAACGCGACGGGCCTTGCCGCCGCGTTCCCAACTCGAACCGGGCCAGGCCGGCCTGTTCGCCTGTCACGCCAGGCCGCACCACCGCGGACAGAACCGCGACGGGATACCCCGTCGCGACCCGATCAGTAACGCGCCCATGCATCCCGTCGCCTTCTTGGAATTTCGGCCAGAACAAATAATTGTGCTTATATCCCTGTTGATTAGTCTTTATACTTCTTAATTAGCCATGATTAACCCATGTTATAGTTAATTCGACTTGGTAAATTAATAATTGGCATTAATGATATACATTTAATTATTTAAAATGACATTTGCACGACTTGTCATATCCTCAAGATTTCTTTACACTTACACACACACACAGCATTATTAAATGCCATTTGACCCTGATAAATTATGTAATAATGTATTCGGTAAATTAACGAAATAAATGACTAAATTACCCTATTTTGTTAAATACAAGCGTTTACGTTTTGACTCGCGTATTTTATCTACTGTTACCGTTTTCCCTCGGCCTACGAGCACTCGAGGCACGACGGACCCGTTTTTACACACTTTTCCTTGACTTGGACCACCTCTCCACCGAGAATACTCTCGATTGGACCAGGGACTCCTTGTCAAGACCTCCGTAAGTCTTCTTGGCTTTGGCGCACGTCCTTAATCAACGAGCTGGTTGTACCCCAAAACCTGTTACATCCTAGGGATCAGTACGATCCATGCCTTAGTGTTTTTCCTTCTCGTCACGGGATCACTTCGAACCATTTGGCCGTGTTCACGACACGACTAGGTGGGCGGTTGTGACTTCTACCAGACTGCCGGCACCCGACCTGGTGCTGTGCAACCGTTACTATCGTGTTTATCGTCGTTTTACGATTGTACCCCTCTCATCTACAGCCTCTTTACTCTCATCTGTTCACGTTCTCTCTACACTCTCATCTATCTCGTCTAGTACTCTCTTATCTCTTCTTGGTACTCTATTGGCCATTCGTGTGATTGTCTAAGATAAAAGAAATGACTAATGCCAGCGCAATAGGGCCCGATCAGGTCCTGGGAGGAGCGCCCGAAAAGTGCCAGTACCCATGGGTGTTAAAATGATCATAGGATGTGTTACGGCATGCATCCAGCGCCAGTTTACTATCTAGATTAATCTATAACAATCAAAGTGCTATCTCTACAAGTGCAAGCGTGATCGTTACTAGTGCACCGTTGTGCAATTTACATGTTATATCGTTACATGGCCATTCTATTGTCGTTCTTGTGGTATTATTTTCCCTGTGCCAGTTGCAATTGTTCTCTCGTTATCGTGACATGTTCTACATGACTTTACTCTCTAGTTAACCTGCCATTAAAACATTAACTATTTAAAGCATGCTTGTGTTCATGAGATATTAAGTCCTACTGAGCGTTATCGCTCACCCTTCGTTATTTGCCATTGTGTTTTCAGGTAAGTCAGGTGATGACCTTACACACAACAACGGGATTAGACTGGAGTGATGAGCGTCCTGAAGTCATAGCGATGGAATGTCCTTAGTACCTTAGAGTCTAGTTAGATATTTGCTTTAGATTTCTTTTCCAATGTAAAAATGTCATTGAGCCCTATGTTTTGGCTCTGAATTAGTGGTTGTAATAGTTTAGATAAATTATCAATAAAATGATGAGTTTTAATGCAATTATTGTTCATTAGTTTCTCTGATATTTACGAATGTATGCGCAATTTACGTTCCCATACTCGTTGTTCATGCCTCCCCAATTTATTCTGCTGCTAAATTGGCGGGGCATGACAATGACGGCTTGTTAGCCAAAGAAGCTCGGGATTTGACTTTTGACTGGCCTTGACGACTTGTTAGTCAAAAGACGTGGGTTTCGACCTTTGATTGGCCTTGATGGCTTGTTAGCTAAGAGGTCTGGATTTTGAGCTTTTTGACTGGCCAGGACGGCTTGTTAGCCAGAGAAGCTAGGGATTTGACTTTTGACAGGCCTTGACAGCTTGTTAGCCAAAAGACATGGGTTTCGACATTCGACTGGCCTTGACGGCTTGTTAGTCAAGAGGTCTGAATTTTGAGTTTTTTGGCTGGCCATGGCGGCTTATTAGCCAAAGAAGCTCGAAATTTGACTCTTTTCTATTTTTTGGAATGAGTTTTCACTTTTGTTTGGGTTCTCCTTCTCTCTCTTTCTTCGAGCAGAGTTCGAGTTTCCCACACTTCTTATAAGGGCGGAAAGACACAATCATCGTTGTCTCGGTCGTAGCCCCAGAATTGAATTTTTCGTTCGAATGAACTTGGGGGTTGTTTCGTCATTGACAACTCTTGTGTCTTTCCTTTTATAAGGTATACGGGATAACTCAATCTCGTTCTAAGAAAGGTCGAGAGAGTACCATCCTCATCATTTTTTTCATGTCATTTTTTTATATACCAATTGTGATGCTCTTTTTAGGTTTTCACCACAATTAGACCCTTCTTTCTTTTGCCTGCACACCCTTTCAGGTTTTCATGCAGCAGGATTTCCCATTTTTGCCTGAGGCGCCCTTTCGGATTTTCACCTCAGCTGGGTTTTAGGCATTTTTGCCCTTGATCCATTTTAACAGAGTAATGGAGCAAGTCTGCCGGGGCACCTCATTTTTAAGCCCCTTTCTTTTCTTTTCTTTTTCTTTCTTTCTTTTTTCTTCTTTTTTTTATTCATTTGGAAGATCTTGCAGTGAGATCACTTCTCTATCTTCAGCGTTTACCGAAGTTAGATCCACCTGTTGTATTGTGTAGACGTACTCACACTCGGGAGTATGGTACAATTTCATGTGTCTGCCATTTAAAGGCGGGAACATAACATTTCCTTTTTGGTTGGCTACTGTGTAGGTGCCATATTCAAACACTTTGTCGACCACAAATGGGTCAAGCCAATTGGCTATGAATTTGCTTTTGGGATGAGAGGCCGTCTTTTTGCTTGACCATGACAAGATCTCCCTTTTTAAAAGCTCCTTCTTTCACTAGCTTGTCAAAAGCGCAGGAAATTCGTGCTTGATAATTTTGAAGGTGTTGGTATGCAACCAAATATTTTTTCTTCCAAATTTGACAACTCTTCAAGCCGTTTTTCAATTTCACTTCCCTTGTTAGTAGGAAGCCCGCAGTGGAGAGCTACCATATAAGATGAGAGCTCAATTTCAACAGGGATGACTGCTTCGGTCCCATAGACTAGGGAAAAGGGCGAACATCCTGTAGGAGTTTTGTAGATGGTGCGATAGGCCCATAGAGCTTCATGCATCTTTTCGTCCCAATCGCGCTTTCGGCCATTTACCAATTTGACCATGAGCTTGCATAAAGTTTTGTTGAAGGCTTCGGCTAACCCGTTGGCTTGAGGGTAATACACCGTTGATATCCTCCACTCAATATGGAATTTTGCTATCAATTTGTATATTGTCTGATTTTTGAATGGAGTGCCATTATCAGATATAATTCGACTTGGAACCCTGAATCGATATATGATGTGGTGTCGGACAAAACGAGCCACCGCTTCTTCAATAGTTTCTTTCAATGGTATGGCCTCAGCCCATCTTGAGAAATAATCTGTGGCAGCCAGTATGTATTTGTATCCCTTGGATGATGTTGGGAGGGGACCCACTATGTCCATTCCCCATTCAGCAAATGGCCATGTTGGCGTTGTTGGATGGAGTTTGCTTGGCGGTTTTCTTGGCACGGGCTTATAGGCCTGGCATTGGGGGCAGGCTCAAGCAAACCGCTCGCAATCTGTAAACATGGTTGGCCAATAGAAGCCTTTGCCTTTTATGTTGATTTTCATTTTTGAGCCAGGTTGGTGGGCTCCACACAACCCTGCATGTACCTCCCCCATGACCATTTTGGCTTCTTTCGGAGAGAGGCATCTCAGCAGTACCAACTTGTGCTTTTCAGGTGTAAAGTTATATAATGTGTCATTCATCAATTTGTAGGAAGCAACTCTTCGCAGAAATTGCACTCGCTCCCCTCTTTTGTCTGGTAGCCAACCATTTTTTTTTATCTTGATAATGGGAATACGTCAATCATCTTCTTCTTGACTTTCATTTTCTTCCAATTCATTTGCCTCGAAGGTTGTCAAACCATCATGGCGATTTAGGGTGCTTAGAAGCAATATTCTATTTTTTATGGTAATTCCCAGTTCACCTTCCAAGGAAAGTTTAAGGGCAGATGTGAGTTCAGTCAATGCATCAGCCTGAGAGTTTTGACTTCTTCTGACATGTTCTATTTTGAAGTGGTAGAACTTGTCGCTGAGTCTTGTAGCTGCCTCAAAATAGGCTTTCAATTCTTCTTTTCGGACTTCAAAAATACCCAACATTTGTCTGACGACTAGCAATGAATCGCCAAACATTTCAATGCATCTTATGCCCATTTCCAGAGCGATTTCCAAGCCAACTATGAGTGCTTCATATTCTGCTTCATTATTTGTCAGGGATTCTGTAAGAGCACATGAATAGTGCAATAACCTTTTTCTGGGGTCACGAAGACAATTCCTGCCCCTGCCATATTTGTTGATGTGCCCTTAGCCTTCAAAGAAGCTCGTGCAGCCCCATCAAAATACAATTGTCAATATTCAACTTGAGTTTCTTGTGCTTCATAAGTTTCTTGAGCAGGGAGCACCTCCTCATCAATCAATTCTGTACTCAGAGGGGAGTCTTCTGGCACTGGATGGGTTGTTAAGCACTCCGCCATGCGTTGCCCCCTCTTTTTTTTTCTCTTCTTTTCCTTTTTTTTTCTTTTCTTTCTTCTCACTCCCCCCCCCTTTTTTTAAGCTAGTAATACCCCCAGTGATGCACACATGGCTGCAATTAAAGGCTTGCCCTTGATAGGTGCCCCCAGCATAGGAGGATTGAACAAATATTGATTTTGTCAAGGACTTTCTGATATCCATCGTCCCATATGAATGGGGCTCCTCTCTTTGTCATGGAGGCTGTTTGGGTACAGGCTTCCCTTTATAGAACACTATTGGCTGTCCTTCAGCATGGTAGGCCACAAAAGAATTTTAGAGGCTTCAGTGTGTAGACCTCCTGTGGATTGTCGTTTGTATATGATTCAATGGCAGTGGTATGCTAGCTTCTATCATTTGGCTGATGACATTAGTTCCAAGCTTGACAATGGGCCTATGCGGCTATAATGGCCTTCGCTCAGGATCCTCCAACTGCATGCTGAGCTTTAATGTTGTTGTTATTTCTTTGTTGACGGTGATTTTTCCTTTTCTTTTTGGAGATGCCCCATTATTTCTTTGTCTTTGTTTGTCTTGTTAAGGGGGCATCATTTTGCTAAACCCTTGCATGTCTGTGGTGGAGGGAGGATTGCCGCATTGTCGCCCATTTCCGGCTCTCATTCTTTTTCTAGAGGAAGTTATTCAGCCCAGAGGGGTACCAAACCTTTTGTCCCCTCCTTAATTAGTGTTTGAGATGGTTTCTCATTTATTGCCACTGAGGGCATTGGCTTATTTATTTCAACAGCAGATTCCTTCCTCTCCTCATTCTTATTTTGATTTTTTTTTTTTTTGATTTTTTCTTCTCAAGACTGCCAATTCTTGGAGGATTGCTTCTTTTGCTATTTCCTTAGGTGGGGCGACGCCACCGAGGTATGACTTTCTGGTTCATTCTTTCTTTTGGAGTTTCTTAAGGCTGGCCTCTTGTTTGTATTTACCAGGGTCCAACTAGCTTCTTCTTGCTCATGGTGGAATGTTGTCCGAATAGCACCTTCCACTACCTCCCTCGGGAGTGATATGCAGCAACTCTGGAAAGCTCATCTAGCTATCCTGCCTGCGCCATTTGTGCTTGGCTTTCATTGGGATCTAGCCTGGGCCATAACATGGATCACGTTGGCAGAGAACGTGAGCTTTGGCTGTTGGTGTGGCTTTGGTGGGCTCACTAGGTGCTCCCCCATATCAATAACTTCTGCTTGGATTAGTTTTTCTACTCGATTTTTGAATAGATAGCAATTTTCTAGAGCGTGACCCAGTACGCGATGATATGGGCAATAATTGGGTTTGTCCACCATTGCTGCTTCTTCTGGGCGCTTGGGCTCGGGGAGTGTGATGAGATTCTCTTGGAGACATATGTCCAACAACTCTCTTGTATGCTCCCTGGTAAATGAATAAGGAGTGTTGAGCCTCTCACTTAGGGTGGGGGTTGATCTCCTTTCTTCTTTATTTGAATTTGAAGAGGTAGAGGTATCTCCCTTGCCCCCAGCTTTTCCCAGGGCTATCGAAAAGTCCACGGTATTTATTTCTCGTGACATGGTGTTTTCGTCTTTAGGAGATTTACCCCTTTCTATATGAAGCAGTGGGATTTTCGGAAAAGAAGATTTCTATCTCTGCCACTGTGTTGTTGAGATGTTCAAATGTCTGGATATTGGCCCCTAGGGGCTTTTCCTTGATTTCTGGCTTCAGACTTCTTTGGCATAGTTTCACCGCATCCTCATGTGTCGGTGGTTGTTCACATTTCATGCTCATATCATGCCATCTTTTGATGAAGTCTAGAGCAGACTCATTTTTGTTTTGCTTTAGTGATATGAGCTCTGCTAGGGTGACTCTTCTTTCTGTCACTCGGAAGCTCTCCAAGAACTTTCTGTACATGTCTTCCCAACCAACTATCGAGTTGGGCTTCAGTCGGGCATACCACTGAAAGGCTGGCCCAGTAAGGGATGTTGAAAAATACCTCAAGAGGTATGACTCTTCCGTAGCCAGTTCTCCCATGATGCTCATGTAATGAGCTATATGTTCATGAGGGGAGCCATCCCCATTGAATTTTGAGAATTTAGGGACCTTTGGGTGTTCTGTTGGGAGCTTTTTAAAAAGATGGTGTATAGGGTATGGTACCCTATACAGGTCATAGGTGGCAGACCCCTCATTCTGCTCAGCCATCTTTGCTTCAATTATTTGTTCAATCATGGCCCTCTGGGAGACCATTGTTCCTTCAAATGAAGTATTTAATTGTGGTGCATCATGCCTTTGTTTTGTGACATGCACTTCTTGAGTTTTCCCATGGCTTGAATTTGGATTTTCAATTGGTTGTTCGGCCAGAGGTTTTGTGCATGGAATACTTGGCGGCAAATTTCCCAAGGCTGGTGCCGTTGTGGGCAATGCTGACTGGCTTGCTTGTTGAAGTTGTTGAGGTTGCAATATATGTTGTGCCTGTTCTGGAGGCTGTACTGGTGGTGATTGCTGTGGTGGCAGCGGCGCTGCCATTCCCAATTGTTGCATAAGGCTTTCTAATATGGCTTTTAGCTTCTGATTTTCTTGCATTACCATTTCTAAATTTGGCAATGAGGGTACCCTGATATTAGGGTCTTCAGCAGACCGACTCTGATCCAGAGGGTGATTTGATGTGGTGGCAATGTCAGCAACCCCCATGCCTCCTTCGTTCTGAGGTGGTAAGTCCACCTCCACATTTACCCGGTCAAGCCAGGCTCGAGCTTGCTCCCTTCTGCGATTAGATATCGTGGGATGCTGCTCCATATTTGAGGTTTCTACCTGGTCAGCTATTGCAGGCAGGTTGATGTTAGAGGCATAGCATGTGTATATGTGCATGCCTTCTTCAGTGATTTGCATTGTTATTCTTTTCTCTGCCTAGGGCGTACAGTGGCACCCAGACGTTGGAAGACTGATTTTCTAGGGACATCATCATCCCTCTTGTGTTCTTCTGACTTGAAAATTTCCCTTGTCTCCGAGCTTGCTTGTCTTCTTTCTTGATATACCCCTTTCCTTTTAGATCCTCTTTGCAGATCAACTGGTAAAGAAGGGGTGCATTCTTTAGTTCGAGACTCTTGGGAAGACTCCCTTTGTCTTTCTTGGACTTTTCTTCTCCCGAAGGTTTGCCAGTTTGTTGGGTCCTGCTCCATGACCATTCTTACATTCTTTCGCCCTATTAGAGACTCTAGGGCCCTTGTCCTTCTGAGTTTTTGAGCTTTTTCTTTGGTAACCCACACCTGCTTAACACGAGGCGGGCTATATATCTCATCATTTCCAGCATTGGCTTTGTATTTCTTGAAGCCAATGTTGTCAAATTTGTGGTTCTTGGTTTCAGCTTTCCTCCATTGTTTCTTCATATCTTTTACTTTAAAGCTTGGCTTTTCCTGCCGCACTTTAGGCAGTATGCCGAATTTGTTCCTTACCGGAATGGTAGCCACATGCCGCTCCGGTATCATCATGGTTTCATTGCCGTCCAGGCGGATCCGGAGCTCGCCAATGCGAACAGTCTTTCCAGAACTTGAAATGCCACGAATTGTGGGCTTCTTGCCAGACTTGCGCTTTTTGTTCTTTCCAGTAGTTGGAGTGTTGGTGAAGTTGATAGCATAAGTGGTGAACATCTGCATCAAGTTAGCCTCCTGAGCTTGAGGCTCTTCTTTTGCTTTGCTTGCTTCATGGACTTTGGCAGTAGTAGATAATACGGCCGGTATCACGCAAGAAAAATGGAGATTCCACCACAGGGGGAAAAGCTCCAAACTTAGTCGGTGTTGTGAGATAGTCATTCCTTATGTGGTCCTGGACCACAAGCGGGCCGAAGACCACCCCCGGAGTATGAGCAAGAGCTGCCATTGCAGAGTTATGACCTGCACAAAAAATTTAAAATGTGAGTACATCTTATTGTTAAGGTGTTGTCTGATGGAGAGATGAAGGGAAGGGAGGTCCCCAGTGGAGTCGCCATCTTTGTGAGAATTATTTTTTAACACTTTAAAAATTTTAAATTTTATCTTTGAATTTGATTTATTTGGTTTTTTATTTATTTACATGGACATGGTCTTATTTAGTTCATTTGACCTCCCCCATTAACTGCGATTAGTGTTAATTATATCAGCACAAAGGCTGAATACCCTTGATTAACCATCAGACAAACCTGTTGAAATAAAAGAACGTGACTCACATTTGAATGAAATGAATTATACATGGAAAGAAACACAGTTGTAAACATGCAGTTCTTTTTTTGGAATTTTTTGATATTTATTTCATTTTATTGATTTTTAAATTCATTTTCTCATTTTTTGATATTTTAGAATTATTGATTTCATTTATTTATCTATTTTCGTTATTTATTTATTTGCATTATGATCATGTGAATTAAATTAACATTTTTATTTATTTATTTAATTTAAAAGGTGTTTAACTTAAGGTGGATTAAAATTGATATGAAACATAACTTATTTGTTGATTTTATGTTATTGAAAATTAAATAATAATGTTTGGAAAATATTTCGTTAACATTTGTCGAAAACTTGGTTGATTTTGGTTAAGAAATTAAGTAGTACAGTACTTTAAATAAACGTGACACTACGTGAAATAATTCGTATAACGTATGATTAAATGATTAAAAATAGTCCAATAGGCCCATTAAATCACACGAGAATTTGTCAAATGTCGGCCCAATAAGCACAGAATATCTCAATTGATTGTATGGGAATACAAGTCTGGCCCAATAAGCAGTCCCAGGCCCAATAAGAAATCTGGCCCAATAAGGCAAGCCCAATAGACCTTTTTTTTATAAACTTGAGAAAAACGAATCGTGCCTTACACGATGATCTTTAGGGCTGCCTTGCAGGCCCTTTTCCTGGGCTGCCTTGCAGTCCTTTTTCCCCGAAGCTTTGCTCGAGTTTTCTAGCTCAGAAAATTCACCCCCTGGCTTGGGCGCCCCCCACCTCCTTTTATAGTGGGTAGAGAAAACACCCCGGACGGAAGATTTGTGCTCCCTCCCCGGAGGTCTGCATATTTTTTTAGGGGGTTTTACGCAATTTTCAGATTGCCTGTTTGCATTTTAATCCCCCTTTCTTTCTTTTCTTTCTATTTCTCCTTCCTTTTTTTCTGTTTGGCCTTCCCGGTTTGGCTCTGTGCGAAACAGAGCAAGGAGGAGGCTCCACTCGACGGCGACAGCGGCGCCCAACTAGGGCGGCGACGACGGCGCCCAACTAGGGCGGCAGCGGCGGCGGTGGCTGGAGCAGCGGCGGCGGCAGGGCTTCAAGCAGCAGCGGCGCGGCGAGGGAGAAGCCCAGCGGCGGCGGCGACCCCAGGGGAAGGCAGCGGCGGCGACGGGCAAGGAGGAGGGCGCCGCTGGCGAGGCCAACAGGGGAAGTCCCCTGCGCCGGCAGCCCCTACTGGGAGGGGTGGAAGCGGCGGTGGTGGTTTGGCGAACAGGGGCCAGCCGCGGCGGCTGTGGCAGGTGAGGGAGGCGGCGGCCTCCTCTCCTCCTCTACCCTCCTCCTTCCTCCCGTGGCGTCAAGGCTGAGCAAAGGTGAGTTTTTTTTTCTCTTATTTTTTCTCTTCTGTTTTCCTTGCTTCTTCTTTTCTTTTGGCAAAAACCGGCGCAACACAGGGTTATGCTGTGGTGTTAGTATAGATTAAATTTGTGATTATAATTTTTTTATTGGCATGAAGAAGAGACAAAAAAACATAACATGACTTTATTAGTATCTTGAGCAATTGAGCTCCATAATTTTTCAGTCGACATGGATGTTGTATATACATGAGAATCTGATAGGAAGTCATTGATGTGAGTAGCATCCAATGTTCTTAATAACTTATAGGCTAGGTGAAAGTTTGAAGGAATGGTGTAGTGGGTCCATGCATACCCCTGGGAGAATAAAATGTGGTGTTAGTGTAATCATTGTTTGGCTGATAATGTTATGAGATAAATATGAGATGCTTTGGTCTCTTGCTATTCATCTAAGCACCATCTAAATGTCAGCAATAAGGATCATTTTGCCAACAACGTACAGCGACCCAATAGGAATTCTTGGGGACTTGAGGTTATCAAGTTCCATAGCCATAGTGACCCAAGACGTTAAATAAGTAAAAAAAAGTATCAAATAAAAATGAGGACAAACAAGGAAAAACCAAGGCTAAAACTGACATAGTTTACTTTGAAATACCGTAAATTGCTCATTAATTGACTGGTTGTTAAATTTGTCCCTAGACTCAGAGTTTATAACCCCTAAAGGCAGCACATGAGCATGCTCATAAGACAACAAAAGCAAGATCACACAGCCTACGAGGACAAAAAGGTGGATGCCTCACATCATCAACATACAATAAAGAAAGGTAACTAAATGGTCAAGAGCATTGCCAAAGGTAAATGAGTGAGCTGCTGAGCCTTCTCTTACACGACCTAGACCTGCACAACACTTGAGAATGACAGACAACACATACTTGCTCAGCCTTATCTCGGTATCTAACTAGTTGGACACTCGTGCGATGCACGGCGTTTGATTATAAAATATATTAATAAATATATTTTATTTTTAAAATTATATAATTTTAATTATAAATTTATTTGTTAAACTAATCTTAATTAAAATATTTAAATATGAATAAAATAATTAACACAATAGATTTTATCATAAATTATCAGCAATCTTTTAATTTATATTAGAGATATAAAATGGTTATCTTGTATGAACATATGCCAATACAAATATAAGATTTAGTGAACTTTTTAGTAAACACAATTGACTATGCAATATAAGTAATTTTCTTCATCTTAATTTGTTTACATAAGGAAGGATATAGTGCCGTGAATTTTTCATTATAGAAGGTTTTAAAAAATAATTTTATTTGACACTCTATAATAGTCATCTTATGAGGTTTTTAAATAGATGTTTTCTTTATATTTTTCAAAAATTTTAAAATATTATAAATATATAACTAAATTACATTAATTAGAATCAACAGCTTATGAATCACACGGGTCATGTGATCGGCAAGCAACGGATCATCAATCAGATCCCGTATCAACACATATCAGTATGTGTAATTTTTTTAATGTTATTTATTTATATTTGTAAAAAAAATTATAAATCAAAACAACTAATCTTACACAATTAGATCTTAAAAAAAATAAACTAATAAAAAATAAGAAAAAATCTAAATAAATAGTAACTACTGTAGCGCAACAGCACGATTACTGTTGTGCTATAGTATCCGCTACGCAAAAGAAAAAGAAAAAAAGAGTGAAACACAGAAAAAAAGAAGTGAAACACAGAGTCGATGTAAGGAAGAAAACTTCTGAGTTATTTTACAGTTGGGGGAAGAAGACAACGTGCATATATGTCGGAACATGGGAGAAAGAGAAAGGATAGAAGAAGTCGGAACATGAATATTTTGGGCGAAAAAATAGTTAATATGGTACTGCCATGTGGTTGCCCCAAAACTGTCACATACTGCCCCAAAACGTAGCATCTAATATTTTAATGTAGTAGCATTTAATTGGAAATATAATATATATTTTCATTATCAATGAGAGATACAATTGGAAAAGAAATCACACGGAAAACACAGTCAAATAACTGGAACAGAAACCACACACAAAATATAATCAAGTAATTGGAACAAAAATCAAACAGAAAATATGCCCACACACATGATCACACAACTTCAAGGATCTAAAACTACATTTCCTACCATGAGTAATATGATAATGACATTACTTTTGATAAACATATAAGTCCCTTTCTTAATTATCATATGTCTGTTAATTCATAATACCTCTACACAATTGTCAAAGATGTTTAGTGGTTCTATATAAAAGCACATAAAAATTCAAAAATAAGACTAATTTTTGGACTATGAGAAAAAGTCTAAAAAACTTTAAGATCATAAATGTTTATCCAAACAGAACAATTGGAAAAAGAGGGCAACTAAAGAGTCGCTGCAAAATATCAAAATCACAAATTAAAAAATTTATCAGGAACTCAATATAAGATGCACAAATAAAGTGTCAAATCTGATGTACTCCATGGTTGCTGTAAAGAGTTAACAGTTAATTTTGAAATTTGTTGCTACAACTGCTACCGATGAAACCCTTCTGCGATGAAACCCTTTGTTGCTATAAATGGTTGTTGTAAATAGTTTCTGCGAGATCGTCCTCGAGGAGACCCTCCGCATCCAGAAGTTAGGCGCCACCTCCGAGGTCATCGCCCGCCGTCGTCAACTTGGCCTAGAGCATGGAGACTGTACGGACCACCCTTGTCGGGTCATTTTAGTGCACAAAGAGTGCTGTAATCTGTAAACACATGTCAAAAAATATAAAAATGCCTTAGAAGAAAGTTCATGTGGCTTTCCCAAGTCCCAAAGACAGATTACATCAAGAGAAAATTACATCCACACTAAAGAATCCACCGTCATAATCATTAGACTTCCCCAGCAATTCACCTTTGTCTTTAGATGCCATAGGTAGATTACAAAGGCAAGCTTTGGTTCATCATAAAGTGGTAACCTGTCAGGGGTGGTAGTATTAGTATTAGTACGAAGGATTGGAATGCCCAAAGCCTTCATCGCTTAAGAAGGCATGGCATTTTGTTGTCAGTCTTGGGAAAGAGATAAAAGGACATCATGTTACTTTTCCTGGAAATGAACACATCACCAAATCTCTCTGTTGCTGTCAAGAGTCCCATTATGATCCTGCAATCATAAACAACTTTAACATTTATTATACTGTGGGTTAAATGCTCTGTAATATAATTTGTATTATTCCCAGTATTTGAGAACTTTCTTCTCATTCAGGTGATAGCTTTTACAGATGCTAGAAAGTGTGCAGTTACTAACATACAGAAGCAAAATTAGAAACAATTTGGGAAAAAGGATGTCACAGGAGAAAAGCTGTATCAGCAGTATATACCAACAATTGTAAGTGGCAGACATGATCAAACTACTATAATGCTATCAGCAAGGAAATTGTTGAAACCCCGTCCTTAACATTCTTTAAGCTTTTTGTATTTTGGGCATTGACTTGATTAAGTAGGCATGTGTACAGGACTAAGAGATAGTTATGCCCTTCAAATTAATGAGGGGCAGAAGGGCAATCCGCCAATTTCCCCTTTAAGTAAGATGGGATTCCCCAACTCCACACCCAAAATAAATATCTTAACAAAACACAGGCGCCAAGCACTATGGTAAGCATTTCTTAAAAAAACAGTCAAGATACCTCGATACAACCATTAGATCAAAGAAGTACTTACCAACAAAAAAACTGCTAACCAGAGACCATGATTGATTTCTACGATCATGTCAGAAAAAAATTCCCTTGATAATTTGTGTTAGTGACACCAAAAACTTTACAGAGATTATTGTGTTAGCATTCCTGGATCATAAGCATTAGGTACCAGAAATCCCTTGATAATTTGCTGTGGCATGCAAGTGCAAGACCTACTTTGCCTACAATAAAAGGGTGGTCTAAATTTTATGTTCCTTGTGCTTCAGAATGATGTAGAATGGATGGAAATTTTATCCACACCTCTAGGATGATGGCTCATAAAAGAAAACATGAGACACTTCACAACTTTCTTGTAACTCAAACTGGAAAACATCAGATGCCAAACATTTCGTTTTAAATAGCATTATCAGAACAAATCACATCATCTGATGATTCCTTTAGTATGTGTTGTCCATAGAGACTGGAATCTTAAGTGACGATACTACCCTATTAGTGAAAGCCTTTATAGAACAGCTACACTATCATTGCAGACCTCCAAAGGCAGCAACTCTGGAATTGGCTTAAGCTTTAAACTTCTGCTTCCCATCAATTTATTCTCAGCAGACAACCGTAGCTGATCATCCAATCCATTCCAACCGCACCTGAAATTTGCTGCCTAGACATGGACTTGTCTAAAGATCATCATATGAAGCTAACTCCAACAACTCCAAATCATTTCATGCCACAAATCATCCATGTGCTTTCTTAAAGTAATAGCATTTTTTAATATGCACATAAAGTCTTAAAATATTTTAATATGTCTGAGCAATAAATTCATTAAAGCAGTCGCATTATACAATATTATGAAAACTAAATTTTATATATGCTCATAACTGCTTATCATATTCAAAAAATCAAAACCTGAACCAAATACTTTTCCTCCAATTTAGTCCACACTTTACTATTAATACAGAAAATGAACATTTCTTAGGAGATGCAAGAGCATCTGTTCTATGTATGAAAGTCAAAATGTTAGCACATTAAAATGACTTCTATATATGCTTATAACTGCTTATGATATAAAAAAAAAAACTGAAACCAAAAAGTAAAGCTCCAATCTTCAAAGTAAAGCTCCAAAAAGTAAAGCTCCAATCTTAAAAATGCACAACTAATATCTAGTCAAAGATATCTTCTACTGTTACCCTGCCCATAACAAATTAAGAACATAAACTGTAAGATCTGTGCATCCAAATACAAATTAACATACCCATTAACATACCCATAGATATTATAAATTCGTATGCTTATCTTTTGTCTATGGTGCAGGTCCTTTTCAGGTTATCGTTTATGGGTCTTTCACACCTCGCCATATTTTCCACCACTTTCATGCTGTTTGTGCATACATACGGTGCATCTTTGTATCCCTTTGTGTGCTTTTCATGTGACCCTACTTTGATGTTATACTGGCAGATCAGGTCTCTGCAGTCATTCCATTGATGAAAATAAAGAGGTCGACAAAGGTAATCTTTGTCCATCATATATTGAAGATGTGTAATTTGATTGCTAGGTGAAAGCCTTGTTGTATGACTTTAATACATTGCTTTTTTTTTCTACACAGATTGTGTCTTACTGTCATTTTCCGGATTTATTGTTGGCAAAGCATACAACCCTTCTAAGGAGGGTATATCACAAACCAATCTGGTTATTCCAATTTCCAACTGGTGGATCATTTTAGTCCCCTCTACCAAAATATGTTTACATCTCATGAATAGCCAGCCATATCTAAAAAAAACTTAAGCATAACATCTCATGAATAGCCAGCCATAAAACAAAAAAATAACTATCATATCTTTACATATGAAACTGTAAAGTATAAAGCCATTTGCATGAGAATATTAAAATAAAAGACTACAATATATATATATATATATATATCTTTATCAACTAATATGTTTATAATAGTACATGACAGAAATAAACTATATAGGCAGACAAATAGACTAAATCATGAAGTAATATTTAAGTGCACAGAGAGTGTGTCAAATTTCAACTATTGTAAACATAGATAGAAACATTTCATATGATTTAATATGATGATAATGACGTTTCATTTAAACATTTAAATGGAAAAATAATATAGACAAATAGAAAAGAAAGATTTCATCTGTGCACCTCCTTGCAAATGTTTCATCTGACCATTTAAACTTTACTACACATAAGACTGTTCAGCAGGAAAAGTAGGTGCCAGGAAATGGTGGGAGGATTTTAGCAGGTCAGATTTTAGTACTAATTACACATTCATTACACTATAATTCAATAAATTAAGGAAAAAAATACATGTTAAGGCCTTCTGGGAAAAAAATGATATTAGATGGAAAACAATGCTAAGTTTTTAAGATGATATACATCTGTGCATTAAATGAACAAACAAAAAAACATGATATCTAATTGTACTTAATCATGCGTTTCTGTAAAAAATAAAAAAGTAGTAGAAGAAGAAGATAAAGAGTGTGTGAGACAGTGAAAAAAAAAGGGAAAGTGAACAGAGTGTGTGACAAATTTCTGGAAAAAAAAAGTAGAACAAACAGCTGAACATACAGCTGCAGTCACAGAGGATGGTGACTTGTATGGTTGGGGATGGGGTCGGTATGGCAACATGGGTTTGGGTGACAGAAATGATCACTTAGTGCCAGAAAAAGTTTCTAAGGTTGATGTATGTCAGTGAAATCAAGATCATCCTTTGAACATATTTGTTTAAAAGTTTCATTTGTTGTCATATGTGAAGGTGTTTATCCATTTAGCTTGCCATTTTAGTTTGAATGTTTCACATTGAAGTAGCAATTGAACGTCCACACATGACAAACTTTTATCAGGACCCAGAGTAGTCGTCGGAGTCACTGAAATCTGAATGAAAAATATACATTAGGCACCCTCCTCATTTTCGTACTAAAGATTCTTTGGCTTGTTTTATGAAGTACGGATGAGGAAATTCAAAATACCATTAAAGCTAAAAGAGATTGTTTTAAGGCTTGGCAAACAAACAAGAATAATCAAACTTTAGAAACTTATAAATTAGCTAAAAAGAGGGCTAAAAGAATAGTTAGTGAAGCTAAGTCCAAGGCGTTTGAAGAATTATATAATAAATTAGGAACTCGGGAGGGAGAAAAAGACATATTTAAACTTGCTAAATTAAGAGAAAGGAAGAGTAGAGATCTAGATCATGTTCGTTGCATTAAGGATGAAGATCAAAAGGTTTTAGTTAAGGATCTAGATGTTAAAGAGAGATGGTATAACTATTTTCAAAAATTACTTAATGGAAATTACTTTAAGGATGTCTCTTTAGTAGAGAATCAAGAGTCAACAAAATTTGATAAATATCAGTATCTTAGGCGTATTAAGGAGTCAGAAGTGGGTGATGCTTTAAGAAAAATGAAATTGGGCAAGGCCTTAGGACCGGATGGCATACCTATTGAAGTGTGGAAGGGCTTAGGAGACATTGGTATTAAATGGTTAACTAAACTTTTCAATAAAATTTTAAAGGAACGAAGGATGCCAGAAGAATGGAGGAAAAGTGTTGTAGTTCCTTTATATAAAAATAAAGGGGATATTCAAAGCTGTAATAATTATCGCGGAATTAAACTTATGAGTCACACTATGAAACTTTGGGAAAGAGTAATCGAGAATCGAATGCGATGCATAACTAGTGTATCAGAAAATCAATTTGGTTTTATGCCTAGTAGATCTACTACATAAGCTATTTTCTTATTGCGACAATTAATGGAGAAGTATAGAGAGATGAGAAGAGATTTATATATGATTTTTCTTGATTTGGAGAAAGCGTATGATCGAGTACCAAGAGACTTGATTTGGTGGGCATTAACAAAGAAGGGAGTCTCTCAAGGATATATTGACTTGATTCAGGATATGTACGAGGGTGCTACCACTAGTGTGAGAACTATTGCTGGAGAGACTCGGGAATTCCCGGTCACTATAGGTTTGCATCAAGGTTCTGCCCTAAGCCCGTATCTCTTTGCTCTGGTTATAGATGAGGTAACAAAACACTTGCATGATGATATCCCTTGGTGTATGCTATTTGCAGATGATATTGTCTTAATTGATGAGAGTATTGATGGTTTAAATGTTAAGCTAGAAAGTTGGAGGCATGCTTTGGAGTCTAAAGGTTTTAAAATTAGTAGGAGTAAGTCTGAGTTTATGCACTGTAATTATAGTAATCAAAGGGTGCTTCAAGGAGATATGGTTCAAATTGATGGTCAAGATATTTCTAAGAGTAGTAGCTTTCGATATTTGGGATCTATCATCCAAGATAATAGAGAGATTTATGACGATGTGGCACACAGGATTAAGGCAGGCTGGCTAAAATGGAGAAGTGCATTAGGAGTCCTCTGCGATCGTCGTATACCAGTGAAACTTAAAGGAAAGTTTTATAGAACAGCAGTAAGGCCTGCTTTATTATATGGCACCGAGTGTTGGGCAGTGCGAAAGGAACACGTTAATAAATTATGTGTAGCAGAGATGAGGATGTTGAGATGGATGTGTGGTAAGACTAAGAAAGATAAGATTAGGAATGAGCGCTTCCGTGAGGATTTGGGGATAGCTCCGATTGATAGAAAAATGAGAGAAAATAGACTTAGGTGGTTTGGACACGTATACCGTCACCCTAACTCGGCGCCGGTCAAAAGATGTGACCAAATTTTAGTTGATGCTAGTAGAAGAGCTAGGGGAAGGCCTAAAATGAGATGGTGCGACGTTATAAAGAAGGACTTGGACTTCTTGAGTTTAAACACGACTATAGCACTTGATAGAAATCTTTGGCGGAAAAGGATTCATGTAGCCGACCCCAAATAATGGGATAAGGCTCTGATGATGATGATGATGATGATGATGGAAGTGACATTGGAAAAGTCTGGTTGGTTCTGACATTGGAAATGGATCTGAATTTCAGAAAGACTACAAAACTGAGTTGATGATTCATACTTTGATATAGCAAGAAGGCCTCACATCATCTATGAAGAAGGCCACAAAACTTAAGGTAGGAAGTCTCTAAGTGCTGCAATTTCTCAAATGAGGAATTTGCCTTTAAGAGCCAGATCGGCTTTCAGGCCATCTCCTATATCCATTTGCAATCAATCTACATCCAGATCTCACCAACAAGGAATAAACCTTTTCCCACATCCAAACTGATGTCCTTTTTATATTATAACTACTTACTCATCTATACAATTATCAGACTTAAATCAGAGACTTAATTCTTATGATAATAAAGAGTAATTCTGATAACTTGAAACTAATTACAACTAATTACTAATTAAAATCTAGAGAAGTGCAGATACAATCTTATCTATACTAATTACATAAAAGAAATAGATTTTGAAGTTGAGAATTCTTAAATCTCATTGTACACTGCACAACATTACTCAAATAGAAAAGAAAGATTTTTCAGATGTACCTCCTTGCGAATGTTTTAGAAGCAATCCACCAAATTAAACTCCTTGATCTGCTCTGTATACCTGAAAAAGCAAAGGACTTTAGAAATTAACCTCCCAATCATCGCTTAAATACAGAAATTCCAGAAACACTTAAAACTTATAAATTCCAGAGGGCAAGAACCCGAATCTAGCTATATTCACATCAATACATCATTATTCAGGTCATTGCAATATTGTAATTGCTGCCTTTTGTTTCCTGTGGCATGCTTTCAGAAAGATGGCAAAAGTACTGAGGCCCCCACCCCTTCAAATTAGTATCAGAATTCAGAAGCTTTCCCTCCCTTTCCCCACCCATCACTCTTTGAACGGGCAGACATTGCCCTCAGAAAATTCAACATACAAAATGAAGGGGAGTCTGCGTAAGGTATGCCCCAACTGCATTAAGTTCTGATAAGGTGCAATGGTTGATGAATGACTTCCAGAAGCACACCCAGAATCAAGATGTGAACTAACAGTGATCCCGTTGTTTCAAGATCACTTCAACTGGTCACTTTAAAAAAAGAGACCAAAGATCACTTCAGCTGGTCTAAGCCATCATGGCAAATCACTTTGTGAATGCGTTCTTTCCGAAGCATCCAATCATCTTTTTATGTTCTACCATATTCTGAAATACAATATCATCGTCATAAGAAGGCATCTCATGGTATCCTTGGACCAGAGTTTCTTTCTCTCATATCTCTGGTGCAAGAACTGTCCTCTGCCATCCCTATTTCCTCCTGAGAATTGAACATTTTTCTATATCCCTGGTTTTACAAATTTCATACATGTTAGATTCACTGTATCCTGAATAGTATTAATGATTGTTTTAGTTGCAAACTCTGGTGCCATAATACTGGTAGGCCGGTACTATCTACAAATAGAGATTTTACATATTTTACTGTCATTTAGTTTTCTATTTGACCAAAAAGTTTCATATTGTGTTCTTTTTCTGTCAAAGGATATATCTGAATGGGAGGAGGACCAAGAAGAGTACATACGGAAGAATCACCCGTCTGGTGTTGTATGTAACTCTGATTCGTCCACATTTTTTTCTCACTTCAAGTTTATTATTTGCATTGAACTTACTTCCATTGCCTCCAATATGTGGAGTACTTCCACTGCAGGAAATTATTATTCTTTGTCATAAAATAATTATTATCTTTTCTGATACTTTGGACTATCATAGTAACCTTGACTTATCATTCTTTTATGATCTTTCTTACTCATTCTTTTATTTTGGGAATGAGAAATTCCCTACAACAGTGCTATGTTTCCTAAGTTAACAAAAATTGTTTACAATAGTGCTATGGTAATTGATTAAATCTACAAAAAAACTATCCCAAAATTTTGGCATTAACAGAAGAGTCTATAAAACAGAATGGGTTGGTATTAGTCCCAAGAAAATTAAGGGTCTGGGTGTATCAGTCCCAAGAAAGTTACTGCGCAATTGACATTGTCCAGTTGGCTGAAAAGGGAATTTGCTTAGGGTCCGTTTGGTTGTATGTAAAATAGTTTCAGAGGAAAATAGTTTTCCACGGAATAACTTTTCCGTGAAAATGAAAACGTAATTGTCTATTTGGTTGTTAGGAAAATATAAAGTTGTATGGAGGGGTATAAGATTTTATGATCCACTCAAATGAAAGAGAGTCATATACTCTTTGTGTACTAACATTATTCATCAAAATTTTTATTTTATTTTATTTTTTATATTTTAAAAAATAAAAAATTTAGATAACTAATGAAAAATAAGTAACTTTGACAAATATAATTTAAAGTAGGAGAAATAAAATAAAAAGCACAATTTGAATAAATAGTGTTTTATAGATATTTTAATAAAAAATAAAAATTAAATTAACTAATGAAAGTAATTAAATTTGATAAAGACTTTTTAAAAAAGTAGAAAAAAATAAAAATATAACTCATGTGAATAGTGCCTAAACGGTTACTGTAGCAGCAACAGTACCCCTTTGGAAAATGGCATCCGGGGCAAAACCGTGGATGCCAAAATTCAGATTTTTTGGGACACACTTTTCCAAATTTCAATTTTCAGTGGTACCAAATGGTATAAAAACTACAATTTTCCTGAAAACCATTTCCTACCTCAACTTTTCCCCTCAAACAAACAGACCCTTAGCTCCATTTCTAATACATGCCAGTAGGTTTCCAATTCCTGGACCAGATTCACAGAAATTTGATTAAATTTCTACATAACATAAGATAATGGACTGTTATGGAGATGCTGTGGAAATCGTCTGCAAGAACCCAAAAGTTGTAAGTGTTAGGGAGTCCTTTTTCACATTCCACATTTTCCAAACTCAGTCATAGTTGTAAGACCACTATAGGTTGATATTCTCTGAGTATACAACTTTTGTGACCAAGGTGTTTGGCAAAATATGCAGAGAATAGCAAAGCGATTGGTAAGAGCTGCTCTGAATGAAGCTGCCAAGAAAAGAGAAATGAGATACGATGACATAAAAAGTATAGAAAAGGGCATCAGATGCCATTTTCACGACGACATCATTGTTGTGGTAATCTATCTTGACCAGCATCGAGGGGGGAACTTTAGGTTCAAAGGTGATGCCGTTGATTGCAGCACTCCAATTGACATTTTCTCCCATGTGTCCAAGGAATCAGAGATTCCTCTTCACCCTATGCTCTAAAAGGTTGATTCATAGAGACAACTTACAACAGGCTACTGACTGACTTGTGAATAAGAACATAATACATGATGTGTCTTCAAGTTCCCAAATAGCTTTGTTGACTGTCCCAATGCAGCTGCAGATTCGCCTCCAAAGAGCAACCTGCCACAAAATTTCCTTTCAGCTCTCTCTTATACTACCATCTGTATGCATGATTGGCACAAACATGTAGGCTGCCTGCTCACACGCATGTTAACTATTCTTCAATATTGTTGAACTCTGCGCCTAGCTAGTGTTATGGCTAATTACTACGACCCACATAAATTTTGGGTTTAAATTCCTTTTATATAGCTATGCAAGAGGGGAATTTAATTTATAGCTAGAATATTTGAGAGAGTATGTACACATAATACTCTTTAGTGACAGAGTGTTGGAACAAAAAAAAAGCAAATATGAATGTGATGGATGTGTTGGATGCTTGTTAAGGGAAGCACCAATGCTCCCTTATATAGTGGTCCGACAAGTCAAGTAGGTGACATTCACCTGTGGGCAACTACTCAGTTAGCTAGCCTGTGAAAAAAAGATGGCTACTTAACCGGGAGTTGGCAACTACCGGTAAAATGTTGACCCCACCTAATCGGTTAAAATCCCACCTAACCGGTTTAACGGCTTGATTAAGAGGTCAAAACAGTTATGATTAGGGTGACCCCAAGGTTACTTAAAGTCATAACTTGATCCGAGCATTCAAGCTCTCAAGTATTGTCAAGCACCCCAAGCAAGTGGGAGATGCCGAGGAGAATAAATCTCCGGATAAAAATACGGCACGGAAGAATTCCGGCATTACGAGGTCTACAAGACCACATGTGGAAGATAAGTACGAGAACAAGTCCGCCACGAAGGCTCCAAAGACTTGCAATTGATTCTCCGTCCGGGACGGCAGAACTTCCGACAAAATATCCGGAATGACAGGGATTCTCCAAAGGGCAAGACCCCTTTAAATGAAGGGGAGGGTGGTCTATTTATAGACTTTTTAAGCCCCTCCCCTAAACCGATGAGAATACCATCGGTTAGGGGTTTTTTTCCCCCTAACCGATGGTAGCTCCATCGGTTAAGGGGGTTTTCCCCCTTTAACCGATGGGGCTTCCATCGGTTGGAAGGGGAATCCCCTCCAACCGATGGTACTTCCATCGGTTAGAGGGGAACTCCCCTCTAACCGATGGAGCTTCCATCGGTTAAGGGGAGCCCCCCCCTAACCGATGGTGCTTCCATCGGTTAGGGGAGTTTTCCCCTCTAACCGATGGATGTTCCATCGGTTAGGAGGGGATCCCCCCTAAACCGATGGAACTTCCATCGGTTAAGGGGTTTCCCCCCTTTTAAAAAAAAAAAACAACAAGACAAAAAAAAAACAGAAAACAGAAAAATAAAGAAAACAGAAAAAAAAACACAGAAAAACAGAAAACAGAAAAAACAAAAAAAAATAGAAAAAACAGAAAATAAAAAAGGGCCCTAACCGATGGAACCCCCATCGGTTAGAGGGCCTTTAACCCTCTAACTGATGGGAGTCTCATCGGTTAGAGGGATCTAACCGATGGAACTCCCATCGGTTAAACCCCCCCCCCCCCCCCCCCCCCCCATTTCCATGCAATGTAAGGGGTGCCTTCCCCTATAAAAGACACCCCACTCCTCTCCTCCTCCTCCCCCCGGATCCCCGATTCCCCATGTAAAAGGGCTCTCTCTCTCTCCCACTCAAGCATTCCATTGTTCCCCTCAAAGTAGAAGGAAATAGAAATTTCTAAATTCTCAAAGGCTCCCCTCTTGGTCCTCAATCTCTTCTCTTTGTGAGTCAAGGTACCAAATCTCCTCCCGAGCATTGAGAAGTTGTTCGGCATCGGCAAACTTCATCGGCTAAAAGTCCGCAATAGCGGCACCGGCCCTCACAGGCTATAGGTTCTAAATACCGTCCATTCTGGACATATGGTATTTTAGATACCTTTGTTATTCATGCCACCTCCCATCGAGTTTTAAACTCTCCGGGACGGTGTGTTTGTGCTATATGCATATGTTTCTTAGAGGAGACTCTGCCCAAGTGGAGATTCTGCTCGAGAACATATTCATATATTCACAGATTCGTCTTTTTATATATGTGTTTCTTAGAGGAAACTCTGCCCAAGCAGAGATTCAACCTAAGAACATATCTATAAATTTCAAATCTGTGTTTATATTTATATGTTTCTTAGAGGAGATTCTACCCAAGGGAAGATTCTGCCCAAGAACATGTTTGTATATTCACAAATTGGTATTTTTATATGCATGTTTCCTAGAGGAAACTCTGCCCAAGTGGAGATTCCGTCTAAAAACATACCTATAAAATTCAAATTTGTGCCTATACACATGTGTTACTTGAAAGGAAGCCCTGCTCATGTCAGAGTTTTCCCTCTAAAAACATATCAATATAATCACAAACTTTGTATTTATATACATGTGTTCCCAAGAGGAAACTCTGCCCAAATGGAGTCTCCGACTACGGACATGTCTATATAATCATAAATCCGCAATTATATGCGTATGCCTCTCAAAAAGGATTCTGCATATGCAGATGGTACCTTTTGCCGGATACTCCATTCAAAAAGGAATACCGGTGAGAAGATATGCGTAAACTGCAAATTTATGATCATATATACACATACTTTTTTAAGGGCAAAATCCCTCCGGACGAAGGTCCTCTAAGGACACATGGATATAAGTATATGTTCATATGAATATATCTCCGTGAGGGCACTCCGCATAAGATGAAACTCTGCCAAAATAAAATTATGAAAATTGTGATGATATACACACATCCAAAGAAAAAGGGGACAGGACCCGAACTATGACAGGACCCGAACTGTGACGGGACCCGAACTATGACAGGACCCGAACTGTGACAGGACTCGAATTGTAACAGGACCCGAACTGTGATAGGACCCGAACTGTGCTCAGTTACTCCAAAGAGCAGCATAAATGCATACTCACAAGAACTGCGTTCATATGGACAGTTTTCAGAAAGGAGTTTCAAATTGACAAGAACGTCCATGGAAATACGTACATACGATCTTTGAAAGTCATATTCATACAAGAAAAGAAAAATGGATGATGAATAAATGAAACGATGAACGAGGAGAAAGGAAATTCTGCCTCAATTCAAACTTCATTTAAAAGAAGGATGTTGTAAAAAATATCATGTAGCAACTCTTCTAATACAGAAATGCTACTTTGAATCACGACTTCCCCCAAGTTCAGAATCAAATGCACGGGTATATGCCCGTCTGCAATAATAATTCTCAGGTTTTCCAAAATAAAACCTTCAAACAACATCTTTCTCAAAGAAAGGAGAGGAGGGAGACCCCAAATGGGTTCACAAAAAATATACCTGTTCCCTTCTTAAAAGTCATATCCCGGACTCCACAAAGGGCAATCTTTTCAAAATGAAACACTCAAAGCAAAAGTATTTCAAAAATAACTAAAAGAAAAATGATACATCATGACCAGGATTTTCTAAAAGAATGTGTACTCTCTCATCCCCTTTTGCTACGAATGGTATTCGAGTTAAAACTGATGTTAAATAAACACCAAGAGTCTTAACTCGATGTAAATGTAACATCGATTTCGATCGATGGAGACAGAGGTCCAGCACATGTTACCCTAATCGTCTGATGAGTATAGATACGGGACTCAAGGAGTTCAGATAAAGAAACGACGCACCCTAGTCGCCCGTCACACGGGCATCCCCGTCCATTTTCATGGACAACCTAGTCGTCCGTCACACGGACACCCTTGTCCATTTCATGGACACCCAATATTTCTCTTCCGCATTGCGCGGATTCCCTTTTTTTGTCTGTTAGACAAACTGGCACGCCCCGCAAAATTCAAAGCATGTGAAATGAATACATGAACCACATAAAATGAAATGGGCCAAACAACCACCAAACAAAAAAAAAAAAACCAAACGACATGTCCAAGCTTATAATCTTCCCGTGTCAACACAGAGTCAGTAACAAATTTAACATAATTAAACCTCCTATATATTCATAATAAGCAGCTGCATAACAACCACCCATACAATTAAATAGATTTTCCGCGACTTGAACGAAGTAATCTTTTGAAAGAAATATCAGGAAATCGCTGGAGTCTGTATTGCTATGGTGAAAGAAAGAAAAAAAAAACATTCCTAATGGTTCGTTTCTCATCTTTATCTTCTACATTTTTTGTTCTGCTTAGATATATGCATCATGTGACACACACACACATATATAGTTACTTTTGGGTAACTGAATGGAGTTCCTTGAGTTGTCCAAATCACACGCTGATCTAGCCAAAGCGCCCAAGCCCCAGTCTGCTAAAGTCTGAAATGTGAAGTGTGCCTCTTTCAGTTTAAGTTATTGTTTCTAAATGCCTCTTTCAGTTTAAGAGATTGCTTCAAACGATTTTGTTTTCTTAGCTATGAAAAGACATCTCAGAAAATTAGGAATTATAGAAAATGCAGTTAATTGGGACAAAAATGAATAGTCAAAAAGCTAATAATTTCAAAAAATTTGAACTTTGCTTAAAGAAAAAGAAAATGATCTTGGTAAAGAAAATACATGTTGAATATGGCCTAGTGGTGAAGCAAAGGGGGCAGCAATCCCCACTTCCTCAAAGAAAAAGCAGAACCAAAAGCGCCTCTGCCCACACTTGCTGAGCGCATGAAAGCTCCCTATTCTTTCAGAAAAGAGCATACCAGAAAGCTATTTGATCTCTGTCTGGACAATCAGCTAATATCATTACCAACACCAAAAAGGCCAGCAGATATCAGCAAGGTCAACCAACCCAATTATTGCCCGTATCACCGTATGGTGGGGCATTCAATTGAAGATTGCTTTGTCTTCAAGAATGAGGCTCAAAAGGTAATCCAGGAAGGCCATATATCTATGCAAAATGGTCTGGTTGATCCTCCACAACTGCATACTTCGGATTGGCCAGAACAATCCGTTAATGTTATACATGCGGCTGATCCCGCCACAAGCTCAAATAATCTTGAGACAGGACCTTCTTGCAATCCACCGCAAGATATTTCTGGAGCTCATTCTCCCCCGAGGTCTAGACATCAGGGTACAAGAAGAACAATACAAAGAGTACAAAGACAGCTCGAGCAATTACAACAAGGCCAGCAGGAGCTGCGCCAAATCATACAAACCATGGAAAGGCGTCAGGATGTGCCTATTCAGGAATCCCACGCCTTCCAACCTCCTTATCTTTATCCGCCAGCATATCCGGAGTTGCCCCCCTTGCCGCCATTTCAAGACCCAAGCGGGTGGTTCCTCGAGAATCCTTCAAATCCTGTTGAGCCGGCAAGGTTATATTCCTTTCGTTGCCAGCATACACTGTCCCTCTTCCGGCTATGTCTGCGATCAGGATATATGGATTATCTGGTCCCAGAGGAATTGAGACCCAACTATTGCCCATATCATCAACTGCTGGGACACGTCATTGAAGACTGTCCAATTTTCAAACAAGAGGTGGAAGAAATGATCCAGCAAGGACGCATCAATATGGGTAATTTTCTGGTCAGTCCCCCACAACCTCATATTCAGCCACCATCTAATGAGCCATACATCACTGAATATCATTCGGTGAATGTCATTAATGCATCATTCTCTGGGGTCCTTGAGCCGGAAGGACAACCGCCTATGCCGCATCCATATCTATCCAGCCGATGGTACGATGATTGGCACCCTCTACATCAACGCTCATTTGATCCAGAAGATACTCAATCCATATTCGATCAGCTTAAAATCGGAGGGTTAATAAAAGTATATGACCCTGAGCCTTATACCTCCGAAAAGGAGAAGCAATCACATCTCTATTGTGAATATCATGCCAAAGTCATACACTCTACCAAAGATTGTCCAGATCTCCATGATTCGATCGAAACAAAGATCCGGGAGGGAGTAATTGATCAGGAAGGAAATCCCCTGACCCCCTCACCGCAAATATATGATCCAAGCCCAGAATTCCAAGCACAATATCAAGATCTATGTGAATATTATCATCGTCAGCTGGGCTATGGACGACATAGAAGCAAGGCCGATGTTGAACAATTCAGAATTGGCCTGTTTCAATATAGAAATGGAATATCAGAAGAAGCTGCAGCGAAACCAATCTCGCAGCAAGATGAGGAGTTTGTAGATGATTACTACCAACTCCCTCCTGAAATTGTTGAAGAAGCAATCAGTTCAACTTTTCAGGCACAACCCTTAGAAGCTGAATGGGTCACTGTTGGCCCTCGAAAGTCAAAACATTCTAGAAGATCCGGCAAATCTATCGCCAAAGGTCATTCTAGTAGAAAAAATATTCCTGAACTATCCTCAGAGCAAGAAGTGATGAATTCACTAGAAGCTCTACAAATGAAGAATAGGGAGAAAAATAGAAAAAGAAATGAAAAAAGAAAGATGAAAAAACAAATGGAGGATGCTATGACAGCAGAGGTTCCTCAGCAGTTGACAGCAGTTCAAAGACTCCAGCTGTTGATTAATGAACTGGAAGAATATGAAGTCTCCGAGCCCTCTGATAAACCAACGCTCGACCAATATATCCCTTGGGAAGAAATCGAGCGAAAAAGGCGGCTCCGGAACTGGTTATTACAAGTTCAACATGAAGCACTCCAAGAAGGTGACCTCCCTCCTTCGCCGAATCTGAATCTCTTCAATGGAGATGAAGAAATCACCATGGAGCAGTTAGACTCCATGTTCAACTCATTCTCCTGCTATATGGTGTTCATCCCTCCTCCAAAGGAATTGCAAACTCCCACAAAAGACGCCACTGCACAAGCAGGAGATAAACCAACGACGCTTGTATACCAGCGTCGATCTCCAGGAAATTCAAATCGTCATTTCAAGAAGGGTCTTGGCAGGCACCAAAAAGCATCTTCCACTACCAAGCATCCAGATAAGATCATACTCTTTCATGGCGAAGAAGCAAGGCCTCCGCCCGAACCTCAAATCCGGGCGGATTCATACATATTTGATCCTTCAGATGAAGAAGGAGGACTGCCCGACAAGGCTTCTCAATCTGAAGATAAAAACTCAAGTCCATATGATTCATCAAATGAGCCAGACAATATTCCTCCTCTTCCCAATGAGAAGTTATTGGCTCCTATCTCTCAAAAGAAGTTCATCAAGTCAAAAGAGCTTTCTGGGTCCTCACCGAGGAAATCCTCTCACTTGGACCAAGTACGCTCTGAGGCTGACGACAAAATTCTTCAGCAACTGACATCACTTCCCGTCAACATCACTGTCTGGGAAGCAATTGCCTGGAGCAAAGACTTGAGAGAAACTCTTGTCAAAATACTCCAAGAACCAGAAACTTATGAAGCTCATATGGCAGATTTCCGAGCTCAGGCATATGAAGCAATGGCGGCAAATGTCACCTTCACTGATGAAGATTTGCTATTATCTTCCCCATATCATAATCGTCCCTTATATATGAAGGGAAACATCAATGACAGGCCATTGAATCGGATCTTGATTGATCCGGGGGCATCCATCAATCTAATGCCCTACAAGACCTTCCAGTCTTTATATCTTATGCCTTACATGCAAAGGGTGCAGGATGTGAAGATTACAGGATTCAATCAAAACTCAGAAAAAGCAGTAGGAAGAGTCACCGTCAGCTTGGCTCTAGGAGACTTCATCAGCAGGGTGACCTTCTTCATTATTGATGCTAATACAACATATAAAGTTCTGCTTGGGAGACCTTGGCTGCATGAAAATTGGGTCATCGCATCAACTCTCCATCAATGCATTAAATACGCAAAAGAAGGGAAGCAGTATACAGTTTTTGCTGATCAAGCCCCCTTTCGGGAGGATGAATGCAACTTGACTGATGCTCTCTTATATCTTGGGGGACCAAATCCTCAGCCCTTCTCTCTGTCTAAAGAAAAGGGTAAGCAAATTAAATGCTCAAATGAAGACAGTGAGACTGGCGAGCTTTTTTGATAAATAAAAGTCTTGCTAAATTATCTGCAAAGGATTCCCAAAGCAAAGAAATCCGCCCAGAACGGCGAAATATCAGTTATGAAGCTGATCATGTAAGTCAAGTCATTGATGAGGGTATTCCTTTACCACCCAACTGTATGCAGATCTATGCTCCAAAGCAAGAACAAAGTGTTCGGCGATTAAAAACTTTCGTCGTCACTTATCAAAGAAAAGAAAGGAGAAAGAATGCAAAAAGGGTGACCAAGCCAATCCTCTTCTACAAAGGGGAATTGGTCCTCCCAACTTATACAGAGGATGATTTTGGTTGGAAAGATGGCTCCAACAACCAACTAGAATCAATACAAGAAATGGCTGATATGCCAGCAAAGATCAAAGAAATGTGCAAAAAACAGAAAATTCCTCAGGAACAAGATGTCTCCCGCAGAAATTTCTTCAAGCAACTATGGGAACCCTCTCAAGTCCGGGGGCAACCTCCATTCTCTGGAAGAGATACCAGAGGATTAGGTTATGATACCAGATCCTCCTATACAGTCAATGTTGTTGGATCATCATCAGAGGTCTGCAGCACCCAGAATAATCAGGAGTGTTCCAATTCCAACTCTCAAGATATTGCTTCAGTTCTACCAAATGAATTATCAAATGAAGAGCTACCAGAAGAATTCTGCAAGCAATCTTCATTCACAAATCCTGAAGATACAAATTCCTATGAAGTCTACATCGCCAATTCTGACGATGAAGGAGATTTCATAGATCTACAACCAGCTCCTCAAGAAATTGAAGATGGTGGACAAGCCACTATTGATGAATTAATTGAACTCAATCTCGGGAGCCAAGAAGATCCCCGGCCAATCTTTATCAGTGCCATTCTCAGTGAACAAGAGAGGCAATCTTATCAAATTCTTCTGCTGGAGTTCCAAGATTGCTTTGCTTGGAATTATAAAGAGATGCCGGGACTGGAGCCATCAGTTGCTGAGCATGAATTATCCATACTTCATACAGCCAAGCCTGTCAAACAAGCTCAAAGGCGTATGAGGCATGAGCTAGAATTGAAAGTAAATACTGAAGTCGACAAACTTTCTGAAGTAGACTTCATCGAGCCATGCATATATCCAATATGGCTCGCCAATATTGTTCCTGTGAAGAAAAAGAATGGTCAAATCCGGATATGTATCGACTATAGGGACCTGAATAAAGCATGTCCCAAGGATGATTTCCCAGTTCCAATCACTGAAACAATGGTGGATATGACCACCGACTATGAAGCTTTGTCTTTCATGGACGGATCTTCCGGCTACAATCAAGTCCGGATGGCAATCAAAGATAAAGATCATACTGCATTCAGATCACCCAAAGGTATCTTCAACTACAAAAGAATGCCATTTGGCCTGAAGAATGCAGGGGCTACATATCAAAGAGCCATGACCAAAATATTTGACGAAATGATTCATGATGTAGTCGAATGCTATGTCGATGATCTGGTCGTCAAAACTAAAAAACGGGAGGACCACTTATATGATCTTCGCCGTGTTTTTGAAAGACTTCGCCAATTCAAATTGAAGATGAACCCTATGAAGTGTGCATTTGGGGTTTCAAGTGGCAAGTTCTTGGGGAATAGAAATAGACCCTGATAAAATCAAGGCAATCCAACAATTGCCACCTCCTCAAAATTTGACAGAGCTAAGGTCGTTTCAAGGAAGATTAGCCTATATTAGGCGATTCATATCCAATCTCTCAGGAAGATGTATGCCCTTCGGCAAACTGACGAAGAAGAATGCTCCCTTCATCTGGGACCAAGAATGTCAGGATGCTTTTGAACAAATCAAAGGGTATCTTCTCACTCCACCAGTTCTGGGGGCACCAGTTGCTGGGAGATCTCTTATACTCTATATCGCAGCTATGGATGCTTCTCTAGGAGCTCTATTGGCACAAACAAATGAAGAAGATAAAGAGCAAGCTTTATATTATCTTAGCAGAAAGCTAATCGGTCCGGAGCTCCGATATACCCCAATGGAAAAAGTATGCCTAGCACTGGTATTTGCTGTAAAGAAATTGAGGCATTATCTGCTGGCTCATGAAATTAAACTCATCTCCAAGTATGATCCAATCAAATATCTGCTGAGGCAACCCATATTGTCAGGAAGACTCGGGAAATGGGCCCTGCTCCTTATGGAATTTGATATCACATATATCCCACAAAAAGCCATCAAAGGGCAGGGTCTAGCTGAATTTTTAGCCGCTCATCCAATAACAGAAGATTCCTTTCTGTCTATAGATCTTCCGGAAGAGGAAACTCTCTCCCCTACAAATGGGAGAGAACATCAAGATCAGGGAACTCCAAATTCCGAAGAAGTTGCCACAACTGAGCTACCCTCTTGGGAATTATATTTCGATGGGGCTTCCCGAACTCTTCAATATACAGATGGTTCCACCTCTGTCTCTACTGGAGCTGGAATTGTCTTTGTCACCCCATATGGAGGAATCTTATACAATTCATGTGCTCTCATGAAGCAACTTACAAATAATGAAGCAGAATATGAAGCCTTAATTATTGGACTTCGATTAGCTCTCGAAATGGGGATCAAAGGTATACAAGTTTACGGAGACTCACAACTGGTCATCCGACAAATATTGGGCCAGTATGAAGTCCGTAAACCACAACTACTTCCATATTACAATACAGCCATGAAGCTCAAAGAGCAATTCAGCTTTTTCAATATATCCCATATACCAAGAAATGAAAATTCCCAGGCAGATGCTCTGGCCAAATTGGCCTCTGCCATAAAATTGCCGCCTGAAGGAGAAGTGGACATAATGGTCCGCCACAGAAGGCTCATGCCGAGTATCCTCGACGATGAGTCTGATATTGCAATCGAAGAAGTATATAATACAGAGCTAGAAATAACAAATGAATCCGAAGATTGGCGCGAGCCGCTTATCAAAATCAAGAAAGGTTGGCTACCTCCTGACCGGGCACAAAGAATTCAGCTCTTACGCAGGGCTACATCATATCAAATAATAGCAGATCAACTATATAGGCTGGTCCATGAAAAGAAAGGGTCGGTCCTTCTCAGGTGTTTATCACTCAAAGAAGCCAAAATTATCATGAAAGAAGTTCACTCCGGGCTGTGTGGTGCACACCAGGCAGGGGAAAAGATGAAAATCAATATCAAACTGAAAGGCTTCTACTGGCCTACCATGTATGCAGATTGCATCCAATATGCCCGTACATGTCATCAGTGTCAAGCATTTGGCCCCATACCAAGGAAATCACCAAATGTACTGCATCCCACTGCGCCAACTTGGCCGTTTGCCGAATGGGGTATGGATATTGTGGGACCATTCCCACCCTCATCTCAAGGCCACAAGTTCATACTGGCTGCCACAGATTACTTCTCTCGATGGGCTGAAGCTATCCCTTTGAGGGAGGTAACCGGAGAATCGATGGCCAAATTTGTCAAGCAAAACATAATATACAGATTTGGGACTCCTCACAGGATCATATCTGACAATGGGTCACAATTCAGAAACAAAACAATATATGCTTTGGCAGCAAAATTTCATGTTGATTGGAGAACATCTCCAGTATATAATCCACAGGCAAATGGGTTGGCAGAAGCCTTCAACAAAACCCTCTGCAAATTGCTCGCCAAGATAATCAGCAACAGAAAGCGGGAATGGGGAGAAAAGGTTCATGAAGCCTTGTGGGCTTATCGAACTACATACAAAACCCCTACAGGGTGTTCACCCTTCTCCTTAGTCTACGGAGCTGAGGCCATGATTCCTATAGAAATTGAAATGACATCCTATCGGGTGGCAATTCAAAATGAATTTCAATGCCAAGACCAAGATCAAATGGAGACAAGACTCGAAGAGCTTTCCAATCTAGAAGGGAAGCGCCTTGAAGCCTATAAATCCCTTCAAGTGTATCAAGCCAGAATGGTTCGTGCATTCGACAAATTAGCAAGACCCAGAGCTTTTAAGCAAGGAGATCTTGTCATGATCAAGTGCAGAGAAGCAATGGCCGGAAAGTCATGTGGCAAACTTCAACCCACCTGGCTCGGTCCATATATCATCACTCTGGCATATGAAGGAGGCGCATATCGGCTAGTTGACCATAAAGGTAATGTGCCCTTTCCCCCGCTTAACGGGAAACACCTGAAATTGTATCACGCGCCAGAGTATGAATTCCCTGGCCAGCCGCCAAAACGAAAACCGATCACCCAAAAAAGACATGAAGCCCAAAGAAAATAAAAAAAAAATGATGATGAAAGTTTTGCCATAGATGGGGGCAAAGGAATCAAACTTCCACTTGCCCGTCTTGTACTCCAAAACTCTCAGTCCCTACCGAGCATGAAGCCAAGGGCATTCCATGTATAAACCCAAAAGGAAATATAATAATAGGGGAAAATTCAATGAAAGATGGAGGCTTATTTTGCGTATCCCACCAAATGAGGTTCCAAGCTACAATGATAAGCAATGTCAAACCCAAAATACCCCAAACCATAGCCAACAAACCACAAAGGTAGGCTATATCAAATCCAAATACCAAAAATCATAGCCAGCAAACCAAAAAGGTAGGCTATGTCAAATCTAAAATACCAAAATCATAGCCAGCAAACCAAAAGGTAGGCTATGTCAAATCCAAATACCAAATCCATAGCCAGCAAACCAAAAAGGTAGGTTATGTCAAATCCAAAATACCAAAACCATAGCCAACAAACCAAAAAGGTAGGCTATGTCAAAACCATACCAAAACCATAGCCAACAAACCAAAAAGGTAGGCTGTGCCAAAACCATACCAAAACCATAGCCAACAAACCAGAAAGGTAGGCTGTGCCAAAACAATACCAAAACCATAGCCAACAAACCAAAAAGGTAGGCTATGTCAAAACAATACCAAAAAACCATAGCCAACAAACCAAAAAGGTAGGCTGTGTCAAAACAATACCAAAACCGTAGCCAACAAACCAAAAAGGTAGGCTATGTCAAAACCATACCAAAACCATAGCCAGCAAACCAAAAAGGTAGGCTATGCCAAATCCAAATACCAAAACCATAGCCAGCAAACCAAAAAGGTAGGCTATGCCAAATCCAAACACCCAAACCATAGCCAGCAAACCAAAAAGGTAGGCTATGCCAAATCCAAATACCAAAACCATAGCCAGTAAACCAAAAAGGTAGGCTATGCCAAATCCATACCCAAACCATAGCCAACAAACCAAAACGGTAGGCTATGTCAAATCTAAAACACCATAGCCAACAAACCAAAAAGGTAGGCTATGTCAAACCCAAAACCAAAACTAAAATAACCTAAACCCCAAATCCAAACCTAAAGTCCATGCCAAAGTCCAAAACAATACCCCCCCAAAAAAAAGAGAAATAAAAGAGAAAGGGGTTAAAATAGAGATACCCCGATGGACTTAAGTATACGATTCCTTGTGTACTTAAGGGTAAAAAGATCAAAAATCCAGCTGAGGTGAAAACCCGAAAGGGCACTTCAGGCAAAAATGGATAACCCCTCAACGTGAAAACCCGAAAGGGCGCGTTGGAAAAAGCTAAAGGGGGCCAGTCTTGGTGAAAACCCGAAAGGGCGCCAAGGCTGGTAATGTGACAAAAAAAGAAAAGAGAAAGAAAGAGAAAAATGAAAAGGGGGATTTTTCAGCCCTTTATTCGTACATTCACAAAGTTACAAGTCACCACATTACAAACTTGCAGAGGGTGACAGATACCACATAGAAAAGAGATCAAGGCAACAAGCCCAATATACAAATGTCATGATATGAAACAAAGGCAGGAAGGCTTCTTCCTCTCCAGCCATTCAAATCTAATTGCAAACCCCTTTAGCCCGGCACCAGGCCATCAAGAAGGGGCGAAATTCGGATCCCAAAAGCCAAATAATAAACACTGCTCCAGAGCCCTATTCAAAACCAAGTCCAGGGCCAAATCATACCCAAATCTCATACTCATATCCAAACCCAAATCCAGAATACCACAAAAGTAACCCAACATATCCATATCCAAACCCAAATCTAAAATACCACAAAGGTGATCCAAGTCATCCAACATACTCATATTCAAACCCAAACCCACATCCAAATTCAAATTTCAAATCCCAATTCCCAATCTTTGGCCAAATTTAAACTACACCTCAAACCATCGTTCACTATACAGCCAAACCTTCGGTCATCCAATCATCCAAGTCAGTCAAGTCTTCGACAGCTTTAAAAAAAAAAAAAACAACAAACAAAACAAAAGGGGTTAAAAAATAGAGATACCCCGATGGACTCAAATATACGTCTTACTGTATATTCGAGGGTAAAAAGATCAGAAAATCCGGCTGGAGTGAAAACCTGAAAAGGCGCTTCAGGCAAAAATGGATAACCCCTCAACGTGAAAACCCGAAAGGGCGCGTTGGAAAAAGCTAAAGGGGGCCAGTTTCGGTGAAAACCCGAAAGGGCACTGAGACTGGTAAAAAGAAAAGAGAATAAAAGAGAGGATAAGGAAAAAGGAAGACTTCTTTATCCTTCATTTGTCCATTTATGGAAATTACAAGTCATCGTCTCAAGCTCATAAAAGGTGACAGATACTACATACAAGATGAAAAGAACACTAAGGTTACAAGCTCGAAATACAAGTACTATGATGAAAAACAAAGGCAAGAAGGCGGCTTCGTCTTCAGCCGTTCAGCTTCTTTGATCTTGGAAGATCCAGCCCGGCGAGAACCATTCCCGTCCCTGACAAGGACGGCCTCTTCTTCAGAATCTCTAACTTCATCCCTGGCGTCCCGAGCTTGTGAAGATCTTTCTTTGCCAAGCTCGTGTTCCAGCCGAGCAATATTCTCGCCTCTCGTGGCCATCCTCAGCTCCCGTGTCTTCCGACGTTTGCACACATCAGCAGCTCGGGAGTCATTTTCATCAATGTCATCAGATAGCGAACAGGTGTCACTCTCCAAAGTTTGAAGCCTTCGGCCGTGAGAGGCCCGAATCGCATCGGCAGGGGAGTAATGCACCCTGTCCCAAGTATCCTGGACGAAGCCCATCCAACGGTCGCGGCGGATACCCATGTTAAAAGCCCTGATGGTGTATTTTGCCAAAACCCGCCTGATAACTTCTACTGGTGGAGGGTTTGCTGAGGTCACCATTGTCTGGACTTTAGCAGTAAGGCAATTCCAGATGCCGCTATCTTCATCATCAGAACTCAAATCTGGCCGATCTCCGGTAGGCCAGGTTATGTTGTGCTCGGGTGGAGCACCAATCTCCAATGCCGGGGAATTTGCAAAATCTGCCAAGATATCAACAGGCACTCAATAAAGACAAATCAAGAAAAAATCCAACAAAGCATTTTCACACCCCACCTGGCGAGGGGATCCTTTCCCTAACCGCCGCCTCAGGATTTGGTGGCTGAACAAAATCCGGCTCCCCTGGATAAAATCCTTCGGATCTGGAGGGATGGTCAGCCAGATGGGGACCAAAATCGCTTGGTGGCAAGACTGGTATATTAGCATTATAATCCGTGGCGGCATCTGCCTCTTGATATCCTCCGCCATAGCCCCCTACTCCATCCACTTGGAAGGCGGAATGGGCTCGTTCTGCCAAGTATGCGTTCCCGGCATTACCCCAAGGCGAGAAGAAGGGATCAGCAGCTAGTGTGGGATACATGTCTATTGTACCTGACATGAAAAGCTGCTCGAAAAGTTCTTGTCCTTATATAAAAAAAACACAGTCAGAACAGAGGAAGATGTGAATACTGAAGGAAAGGAAATGCACAGTGATTCGAGAAGATATACTCACCCAGAGGAACCTCTGCCGTAGCCGTGGGTTCCTCAACAGGTACAGGAATATAAACCTCTGTCGGGGTGGAAGAATACTGCCCCGACGAAACCCCCAGTTCAGAAAATGTAAACTCCGGGTTATACCCACCTGCTGTGGCGGTTCCGGAAAACTCAAAATGAGAGGGCATCTCATAGCAAGCATCCTCCGGGAAAAGACCGACGGCAGCTTGTGAAGTACTCCCGTACTCCTCCTCACGGATAGAGGGAGATCCCTCCGATAAAAGGCCTTCCTCATCCGAAGAGACAGGAGTCCTCTCTTCTTCGTTCATTTCATCCTCTGAGATAGGACAAAAAAAGGGAGGAGAAACAAAAGCAAAAAAAGAAAGGGAAGGATGATCAGCAAAAAAATTATGTATGATAATGATGAGAAAAAAGGGAAAAGGGAAAGACATACCACCCAAGTGGGTCCCTTCCACCGCTTTGCCCTTGTCGACCCTGCCTCCTCGGGGAGGAAGGGAGCGAACCTCATCACTCCTCCCACCTCCAACTACCGGAGCTGAAATATCCGAAGGTTCCACAAAAAAACAACAACAACAACAAAAAAATAAATATATGTATGAGAAAAAAAAAGGGGGAGAAGAAGATCAGAAAGGAAATGCCTGCAAAAAAAAATGGAATAAAAAAAAAATGATGATGAACTTAAGCAGGCTAAGAAGTACCTGTCAAGTTAAGTGGAGGACCTGGTACCAGCCACTGAAAATTAGCCTTGCAGATTTTGCCCACCCTCTGCATAAGGCTTCGGATATCATAAAGTGTTCTGGCATTCTCCAGATTCGATAAAAACTCCAGAGGCCCAGCATGGCCAATGGCAATCATAAGGTGCTTCTCCCAGCGCACCCAGCCCGGATCGTTGATACACTCGGGCGGAAGTTTGGCCGATAAGGCAACATTGGCAGAATGCCCAAGATCAAGTAATAGGTGGCTCCACCAGTCATACTCCGGAAGATCACCGTGAATATCTGTGGCCTTCCTGTCAAGAAGCTCAATGGGATCCAAAGGCAACATCTCCCCACAGTAATATTGTTTGCCAGAATCGGGTTTCCCATTCTTGGACGTCTTGGAATTATAGCGCTTGAGGTATGAGCGCATTACTCCTCTAAAGTGAGCTTTGAGGAATTCCACGTTCATCAAGACCAAAGGAAGGCCCTTTTGCTTTAAACGGGTTTCTTCAAATTGCTTCAACTTCCTGGGGGCAAGTCGGAAGATATTGCTCCTGTCAAACCACCATCGGGCGTAGAAAAGATCTTTGCGCCCAGTTGCCTCAACGGCCGGAAGAATACATGTTGAACTCACTTCTTCCCGACAAAAATAGTTCCACCAACTCGCCGCATTCATGTGGAGACAATGATCGCGGTATAGGCGGACTTCCAGTGGGAATTCTGCATTTGGCGGTACTGATTGATCATACCCAAAGTTTTTGGCAAACCTTGAAGGATAATAAGGCTCCAATATAAGGCTGGATCCCCGGCGACACACCAGTACCCCTGGCCGGATACAAAGTAACCAGTCTTTATACAAAGACACACCAGAACCCCCACTATGAGGCAGATGGTAGGTGATCCCACTTGATGTGCGGACACTATAAGGCCGGATACCCCGAGATACAGCACCAAATTGAAGGAGAGATTGCTCGCCATTTGGGAGAAAAGACAAACTATGACGAGCTCCTGTCAGCTGGTTTATTAGATCTTCACAAGGTCTATTTCTGAACAGTAAAATCAAAGGGGCCATCGGCCGGGGCAGATCAACAGTTTGACAAAGCCCAGGCAGCAGAAGGCCCGCCCAGGCACTCAAGTAATGAGTAGGGAGTAATGTTTTCCTGTCCCGGGGGCTCGAATGTGAACTTAATGAGCCCAACCCGTGGAAGATATTGGCAAGGGCAGCAGGGGCTATGGCAAGCTTAAGGCCTTCCGCCAAAAGACAGGCTGGATAAATCAAACCCGGCCGAATTTGCTCCTCCTCACCATGGGGAACAACAAAAGAAGATAGCCAGTATACTAGGTACGCAGCCAAATAAGTGCGATCTGGTAACCGGCGAGGATTCCACCCTTTGTTCTCAGGGGCAAAGATGAATCTCCCATGATGAGGCTTCCCTACACTGAGCTGGTTATACTCTTCCAGGCGACGGCCTTCCGTCGCAAAATTGTCAAAAAAGCAAAATGGCCCGTTATAGAAGTAACGAAGCCAAGCATTTTGACTTACCCTTGGGTTTGCCACAGGAGACCCCAGATCATTCGTCCTCTCAACCAGGACTAAGTCTCTCCACACCTTTGTCAGAAAACGGAGGCTGTATGGAAGAATATATTCACCAGCGCCATTGCTGCGATAGGTATGTAAATCATCCAAAACAATCTCCTCATAAAAGTGCCCAGACACTGGCAACCCGGAGATCCGGTGGAAGCTCCATAAATCAATGGAAGTTTCACCTTCGGCCGTCCCAAAGGTGTTCCATCGGGGATTGAATCTCTCCACGAGTGCTTGAAGAAGCCCCGTGTAGCATGGGTAATTATACAACGCCGCCTCAACGGCCTCATAAATACCAGCCGATTTCAGAATCTCCCCGTAATGGTGAAGGACCCCCATTAGCCACTCAGTAGCACCAAAGTGAAAAATATGAGAAGATAAAACTGACCAATTCCCGTACCAGCTGGGACTAGTCAGATCGACAATTCGGTTTAGTAAGCACCGATTGTCATAATCTCCAGATACATACCTGGTGTGGCAGGGCAGCAATTGTAAGCCATTAGTCTCCGGCCTTGTTTGATGACGATTCATCAGATTCCAAACTGCTGGAGAAATCTTCCTTGATCGGGTGTAGCTCTCCAGATCATGGCTAAATGAGCCTAGATCAGCAGCCCAAGGGAGCCGGTGTTGAGTAGCAAACCCCAAAGGGAAGCTGGGATATGAGAAAGCACAGGTACCGAGCAGACTGTCCCGGGACTTCAAAATAGCTGATTCCAAATACCGTCTTTCTACACTCAAGCAAAGGTCACCTGCAGTCATGTGCGAAGGGACAAAATTTTGAATAAAAGTAAATAGCTCCGGATCTGATGGGAGATACTCCGGGTAATCCTCCTCCCGCGAGTAATAATAGACTCCTTTCCGAGAGCTAATACGGGACACATCCACCCCGCCGTTGATGGCAAGACCGCCGGAGTTTACTTGTGCTACAATATCATTTCCACTATCCAAGGATGATGAGTTGTGGCCTGTAACTCGAGGTACTCCAAATCTTGGCATCATATCGTCAAGAAGGATCACTTTGTCCCGGGTTCGCTGGGCGTAGTCACCACGGCTCAAATATCCTCCTCCCTGAGGCATTTTGAAGATCTGAAAAAAGATACAAAAAAAATGAGGACAGAAAAATATTGAAGGAATCAGAAATCAACAAAGGAAAGACAGTCCAAGATACAAGACAGACTGTTGTGCTATGGGTCATATGTCATCTTCCCCCCCTCAAAGAAAGAGGAGGGAGACAGGGGGAGAGTAAAGGCATTAACCTGGCAACAGAACAAAGTCGGAAATTGGCTAGCCCGGGATATGAAGAAGACTGCTATATGGAACTCGCACGGGCTACGTGCCGTCACACCAACTCCGACACGTACCCCGTGGGGGGCATTTGTTGGAACAAAAAAAAAGCAAATATGAATGTGATGGATGTGTTGGATGCTTGTTAAGGGAAGCACCAATGCTCCCTTATATAGTGGTCCGACAAGTTAAGTAGGTGACATTCACCTGTGGGCAACTACTCAGTTAGCTAGCCTGTGAAAAAAAGATGGCTACTTAACCGGGAGTTGGCACGTACCGGTAAAATGTTGACCCCACCTAACCGGTTAAGAGCCCACCTAACCGGTTTAACGGCTTGATTAAGAGGTCAAAACAGTTATGATTAGGGTGACCCCAAGGTTACTTAAAGTCATAACTTGATCCGAGCGTTCAAGCTCTCAAGTATTGTCAAGCACCCCAAGCAAGTGGGAGATGCCGAGGAGAATAAATCTCCGGATAAAAATACGGCACGGAAGAATTCCGGCATTACGAGGTCTACAAGACCACATGTGGAAGATAAGTACGAGAACAAGTCCGCCACGAAGGCTCCAAAGACTTGCAATTGATTCTCCGTCCGGGACGGCAGAACTTCCGACAAAATATCCGGAATGGCACGGGATTCTCCAAAGGGCAAGACCCCTTCAAATGAAGGGGAGGTTGGTCTATTTATAGACTTTTTAAGCCCCTCCCCTAAACCGATGAGAATACCATCGGTTAGGGGTTTTTTTCCCCCTAACCGATGGTAGCTCCATCGGTTGGAAGGGGAATCCCCTCCAACCGATGGTACTTCCATCGGTTAGAGGGGAACTCCCCTCTAACCGATGGAGCTTCCATCGGTTAGGGGAGTTTTCCCCTCTAACCGATGGATGTTCCATCGGTTAGGGGGGATCCCCCCTAAACCGATGGAACTTCCATCGGTTAAGGGGTCCCCCCCCTTTTAAAAAAAAAAACACAAAACAAAAAAATACAGAAAACAGAAAAATAAAGAAAACAGAAAAAACACAGAAAAAACAGAAAATAGAAAAAACAGAAAATAAAAAAAAGGGGAAAAGCCCTAACCGATGGTACCCCCATCGGTTAGAGGGCCTTTAACCCTCTAACCGATGGGAGTCTCATCGGTTAGAGGGAGCTAACCGATGGAACCCCCATCGGTTAAACCCCCCCCATTTCCATGCAATGTAAGGGGGTGCCTTCCCCTATAAAAGGCACCCCCATTCCCCATGAAAGCTCTCTCCGGGATCCCCCATTCCCCATGTAAAAGGCTGGCTCTCTCCCTCTCCCACTCAAGCCTTCCATTGTTCCCCCTCCAAAGTTGAAAGAAATAGAAATCTCCAAATTCTCAAAGGCTCCCCTCTTGGTTCTCAATCTCCTCTCTTTGTGAGTCAAGGTACCAAATCTCCTCCCGAGCATTGAGAAGTTGTTCGCATACGACATCGGCAAACTTCATCGGCTAAAAGTCCGCAATAGCGGCACCGGCCCTCACAGGCTATAGGTTCTAAATACCGTCCATTCCGGACATATGGTATTTTAGATACCTTTGTTATTCATGCCACCTCCCATCGAGTTTTAAACTCTCCGGGATGGTGTGTTTGTGCTATATGCATATGTTTCTTAGAGGAGACTCTGCCCAAGTGGAGATTCTGCTCGAGAACATATTCATATATTCACAGATTCGTCTTTTTATATATGTGTTTCTTAGAGGAAACTCTGCCCAAGCAGAGATTCAACCTAAGAACATATCTATAAATTTCAAATCTGTGTTTATATTTATATGTTTCTTAGAGGAGATTTTGCCCAAGGGGAGATTCTGCCCAAGAACATGTTTGTATATTCACAAATTGGTATTTTTATATGCATGTTTCCTAGAGGAAACTCTGCCCAAGTGGAGATTCCGCCTAAGAACATACCTATAAAATTCAAATTTGTGCCTATACACATATGTTACTTGGAAGGAAGCTCTGCCCATGTCAGAGTTTTCCCTCTAAAAACATATCAATATAACCACAAACTTTGTATTTATATACATGTGTTCCCAAGAGGAAACTCTGCCCAAACGGAGTCTCCGACTACGGACATGTCTATATAATCATAAATCCGCAATTATATGCATATGTCTCTCAAAAAGGATTCTGCATATGCAGATGGTACCTTTTGCTGGATACTCCATTCAAATAGGAATACCGGCGAGAAAATATGCGTAAACTGCAAATTTATGATTATACACACATACTTTTTTTAAGGGCAAAATCCCTCCGGACAAAGGTTCTCTGGGGACACATGGATATAAGTACATGTTCATATGAATATATCTCCGTGAGGGCATTCCGCATAAGCGGAAACTCTGCCAAAATAAATTTATGAAAATTGTGATGATATACACACATCCAAAGAAAAAGGGGACAGGACCCGAACTGTGACAGGACCCGAACTGTGACAGGACCCGAACTGTGATAGGACCCGAACTGCGCTCAGTTGCTCCAAAGAGCAGTATGATGCATACTCACAAGAATTGTGTTCATATGGACAGTTTCCAGAAAGGAACTTCAAGTTGACAAGAACGTCCATGGAGATATGTGTATACGTTCTCCGAAAATTATACAAGTAAAAAAAAATGATGAATGATGAATGAATGAAACAATGAACGAGGAGAAAGGAAATTCTGCCTCAATTCAGACTTCATTTAAAAGAAGGATGTTGTAAAAGAATATCACGTCATAAAAATTAATCAATGTAGCAACTCTTCTAATACAGAAATGCTACTTTGAATCACAACTTCCCCCAAGTTCAGAACCAAATGCACGGGTATATACCCGTCTGCAATAATAATCCTCAGGTTTTCCAAAATAAAACCTTCAAACAACATCTTTCTCAAAAAAGGAAAGGAGGGAGACCCCAAACGAGTTCACGGAAATATACCTATTCCCTTCTCAAAAGTCATATCTCGGACTCCACAAAGGGCAGTCTTTTCAAAATGAAACGCTCAAAGCATTTCAAAAAATAACCAAAAGAAAAATGATACATCATGACCAGGATTTTTTCTAAAAAAAATGTGTACTCTCTCATCCCCTTTTGCTACGAATGGTATTCGAGTTAAAACTGAGGTTAAATAAACACCAAGAGTCTTAACTCGATGTAAATGTAACATCGATTTCGATCGATGGAGACAGAGGTCCAGCACATGTTACCCTAATTGTCTGATGAGTATAGATACGGGACTCAAGGAGTTCAGATAAAAAAACGGCGCACTCTAGTCGCCCGTCACACGGGCATCCCCGTCCATTTCATGGACAACCCAGTCGTCCGTCACACGGACACCTTTGTCCATTTCGTGGACACCCAATATTTCTCCTCCGCATTGCGCGGATTCCTTTTTTTTTGTCTGTTAGACAAACTGGCACGCCCCGCAAAATTCAAAGCACGTAAAACGAATACATAAACCACATAAAATGAAATGAGCCAACAAAATCAAATGATATGTTAAAGTGATATTCTTCCCGTGTCAACAACTGGCACGCCCGGTGGGACCTCTTCTCACCATTCATAGCAAAAGGATGAGACATGTATGAGTACATTTACAAGAAAAAAGGAGTTCTAATGTTGATGTCTTTTGTGAAGGTACAAGGAGCAGACCAAATGGCTGTCACCTATGGACCTCTCGTCGTCAACAACCACGCCAGGTTCGGCTACCTGGCAACTCCGATCGTGTTCGGAGATTTCCCTGCAGTCGTCGGATCACCTCTCTTTCTGGGAGTGGTTCCGGCCCATCAAGAGGAGGATGTTGCTCAGATATCTTCCTCCCATGAATCAACAAAGAAGAATCGCAACAAAAGTGGACGTGTCAAGGCTCGTCCTGCTACTATCAATAAGGGCACCCAAATGCCCATGAAGAATGATGCTGTCAAAGGGGGCAAACCCCATTCAACTCGAGTTCGGACCTACTCGGTCCATATGATCTCTTCTACCATTGTGGCTCCCATTCCCTCACAGCGGGGGCAATATAAACATCGCAACAACAAAAGGCCGCCAGCTGCCATCTCCAAATCCGGCAAGTCCGTTATGATCGGGAATGTGCGAGTGCGCCTTGATAGTACTCCACCCACCACTCCTCATGATAGGTATGTTTCAAATATTCCAATCTCAAACCGCTTCTCAGCTCTACGGTGGTTCTGGGGGAAGCATGAAGACTCTATGGTAGAAGCCGGTGCCAAACAAAAGACACAGCGATTTACCAAGCTGAAGAAAATCTGGGTGCCCAAAAAGAAAACTCAGAAGTTGGAAGATCAGGCAAATACATCCAAGATGGCTTGGAGAAAGAAGAATATCAAGGGTAATCCTCTCCAAGATGCTGGATTTGAAAATTCCAGGGGACGGAAGAGGAAAGGTATGTATAGGAAATCAAACTATATCTCTCAAGGCTCGGAGAATATCCGGGTAGATGAGCAGACCTCAACTCAACAGTCCAAAGCTCGCATATCGGTTTTTGACCGTATATCGCAAATTCCAAGATTTGATAGGCCCAAGGCAATTCCTAGCACCAGTGCTCGTCCGTCAAAAAGGCGACGTGTTACTTGGGCAGCTCGGGAAACGCCCAAGCTTATAATCTTCTCATGTTATACTACTAGAAGGGAAGTTGGCGAACTCGCGGGACAGATCGCGGAAGCCACCTCCAATATTCCCACAGAAGATGTCCATCCTAACATCAGACAGTTCGTCAGAAGAACTCATCAACCTGGCGGGCAAGTTGGCTCGTCTAATCAAGTTCTCTTTTCAACTGATATCCAACATGAGGGTACTCAAATTCCCTCCTTCGAAGAAACAAATATTCAACTTGAAGAAGGTGGACCATTGTTGACACGGGAAAAGATTATCGCTTTGACATATCATTTGATTTTGGATTTCTCATTTGATTTTATCTGGTTCATGTATTCATTTCATTTGGGTATTCATTTATTTCACATGCTTTGATTTGTGTATCGTGATTTGCGGGGCGTGCCAGTCTGTCTAACAGACAGAAGAAAGAGTCCGCGCAATGCGGAGAAGGTATTTTTGGGTGTCCATGGAACGGACGGGTATGATGTCCGTGGAACGGACGGGTATGATGTCCGTGGAACGGACGGGTATGATGTCCGAGGAACGGACGGGTATGATGTCCGAGGAACGGACGGGTATGATGCCCGTGGAACGGACGGGTATGATGTCCGAGGAACGGACGGGGATGCCCGTGTGACGGGCGACTAGGGTTGTCCATGAAATGGACGGGGATGCCCGTGTGACGGGCGACTAGGGTGCGCCGTTTTTTTTTATCTGAACTCCTTGAGTCCCGTATCTATACTCATCAGGTGATTGAGGTAGCATGTGCTGGACCTCTGTCTCCATCGACCGGAGTCAATGTTACATTTACATCGAGTTAAGACTCTTGGTGTTATTTAACACCAGTTTTAACCCGAATACCATTCATAGCAAAAAGGGATGAGAGAATACACATTTTTTTTTAGAAAATCCTGGGCATGATGCATCATTTTCTTTTGGTTATTTTTGAAATACTTTTTGCTTTGAGTGTTTAATTTTGAAAAGACTGCCCTTTGTGGAGTCCGAAATATGACTTTTAAGAAGGGAACGGGTATATTTCCATGAACCCATTTGGGGTCTCCCTCCTCTCCTTTTTTTTTGAGAAAGATGTTGTTTGAAGGTTTTATTTTGGAAAACCTGAGGATTATTATTGCAGACAGGCATATACCCGTGCATTTGATTCTGAACTTGGGGGAAGTTGTGATTCAAAGTAGCACTTCTGTATTAGAAGAGTTGCTACATTAATTCGTTTATAACATCCTTCTTTTAAATGAAGTCTGAATTGAGGCAGAATTTCTTTTCTCCTCGTTCATCGTTTCATTCATTCATCATTCATTTTTTTACTTGTATGAGTATGATTTTCGGAGAACGTATGCACATATCTCCATGGATGTTCTTGTCAATTTGAAGTTCCTTTCTGGAAACTGTCCATATGAACACAGTTCTTATGAGTATGCATCATGCTGCTCTTTGGAGTATCTGAGCACAGTTCGGGTCCCATCACAGTTCGGGTTCTGTCACAGTTCGGGTCCTGTCACAGTTCGGGTCCTGTCACAGTTCAGGTCCTGTCCCCTTTTTCTTTGGATGTGTGTATATCATCACAATTTTATAATTTTATTTTAGCAGAGTTTCCGCTTATGCGGAATGCTCTCACGGAGATATATTCATATGAACATGTACTTATATCCATGTGTCCCCAGAGAATCTTTGTCCGGAGGGATTTTGCCTTTAAGAAAGTATGTGTGTATAAACACAAATTTGCAGTTTATGCATATTTTCTCACCGGTATTCCCTTTTGAGTGGAATGTCCGGTAAAAGGTACCATCTGCATATGCAGAATCCCTTTTGAGAGGTATACGCATATAATTGCGAATTTTATGATTATATAAACACGTCCGTAGTCGGAGACTCCATTTGGGCAGAGTTTCCTCTTGGAAACACATGTATATGAATACAAAGTTTGTGATTATATTGATATGTTTTTAGAGGGAAAACTCTGACATAGGCAGGGTTTCCTTCCAAGAAACATATGTGTATAGGCACAAATTTGAGTTTTATAAATATGTTCTTAGACGGAATCTCCACTTGGGCAGAGTTTCCTCTAGGAAACATGCATATAAAAATACAAATTTGTGAATATACAAACATGTTCTCGGGCAGAATCTCCACTTGGGTAGAATCTCCTCTAAGAAACATATAAATATACACACAGATTTGAGCTTTATAGATATGTTCTTAGGCGGAATCTCCACTTGGGCAGAGTTTCCTCTAGGAAGCATATATATAAAAATGCAAATCTGTGAATATATGAATACGTTCTCGAGCAGAATCTCCACTTGGGCAGAGTCTCCTCTAAGAAACATATGCATATAGCACAAACACACCATCCCGGAGAGTTTAAAACTCGATGGGAGGTGGCATGAATAACAAAGGTATCTAAAATACCATATGTCCGAAACGGACGGTATTTAGAACCTATAGCCCGTGAGGGCCAGTGCCGCTATTGCGGACTTTTAGCCGATGAAGTTTGCCGATGCCGTACCTTGGCTCACAAAGAAACGAGATTGAAAATGGATTTGGAAATTTCTATTCCCTTCAAGAAAGAGGAGGGCTAAAGAGCCAGGGGGCTTTTACATGGAGAATGGGGGATCCGGGAGAATAGAAGCCGGGAGCCGAGGGTTTCCAAACCGGGGTCGGAGGCGAGGAGCCGGAGAGCAGCCCCTCTTCATGGGGGATGGGGGTGCCTTTTATAGGGGAAGGCCCCCCCTTACATCGCATGGGTGGGGGGTTTAAACCGATGAGAGTTCCATCGGTTAACCGATGAGACTCTCATCGGTTAAAGCTAACCGATGAGACTCTCATCGGTTAGAGAAAAAAAAACTCTCTAACCGATGAGACTCCCATCGGTTAGAGGGTTAAAGACCCTCTAACCGATGGGGGTTCCATCGGTTAGGGCTTTTCCCTTTTTTTTTTTATTTTCTGTTTCCTATATATTTTTTTTTGTTTTTTTCTGCTTCTCTGTTTTTTCTGTCTTTTTTCTGTTTTCTTTATTTTTTCTGTTTTCTTTTTTTTTTTGAAAAGGGGGGACCCCTTAACCGATGGGGGTTCCATCGGTTTAGGGGGGAATCCCCCTAACCGATGGAACCTCCATCGGTTAGAGGGGAAAACTCCCCTAACCGATGGAGGTTCCATCGGTTTAGGGGGGAATCCCCCTAACCGATGGAGCATCCATCGGTTTAGGGGAGAATTCCCCTAAACCGATGGAGCTTCCATCGGTTAGAGGGGGATTCCCCTCTAACCGATGGAAGTACCATCGGTTAAGGGGGAAAACCCCCCCTAACCGATGGTATTCACATCGGTTTAGGGGAGGGGCTTAAAAAGTCTATAAATAGACCACCCTCCCCTTCATTTGAAGGGGTCTTGTCCTTTGGAGAAGCCCGTGCCATTCCGTCGTGCCATTCCGTACATTTTGTCGGAAGTTCTGCCGTCCCGGACGGAGAATCAATTGCAAGTCTTTGGAGCCTTCGTGGCGGACTTGTTCTTGTACTTATCTTGGTCTTGTAGACCTTGTAATGCCGGAATTCTTCCGTGCCGTATTTTTATCCGGAGATTTATTCTCCTCGGCATCTCCCACTTGCTTGGGGTGCTTGACAATACTTGAGAGCTTGAATGCTCGGATCAAGTTATGACTTTAAGTAACCTTGGGGTCACCCTAATCATAACTGCTTTGACCTCTTAATCAAGCCGTTAAACCGGTTAGGTGGGATTTTAACCGGTTAGATGGGGTCAACATTTTACCGGTAGTTGCCAACTCCCGGTTAAATAGCCATCTTCTTTTCACAGGCTAGCTAACTGAGTAGTTGCCCACAGGTGAATGTCACCTACTTAACTTGTCGGACCACTATATAAGGGAGTATTGATACTTCCCTTAACAAGCATCCAACACATCCATGACATTCATATTTGCTTTTTTTTTTGTTCCAACAAATGCCCCCCACGGGGTACGTGTCGGAGTTGGAGTGACGGCACGTAGCCCGTGCGAGCCTCATATAGCAGTCTTCTTCATATCCCGGGCTAGCCAATTTCCGACTTTGTTCTGTTGCCAGGTTAATGCCTTTATTCTTTTTCCTCTTCCTTTGGGGGGAAAGAGATGACATATGTCCCATAGCACAACAGTCTGTCTTGTATCTTGGACTGTCCTTCCTTTGTTGATTTCTGATTTCTTCAATATTTCTCTGTTCTTATTTTCTCTTCCCCTCTCATGTATCTTTTTTCAGATTTTCAAAATGCCTCGGGGAGGAGGATATTTGAGCCGTGGTGACTACGCCCAGCGGACTCGGGACAAGGTGATTCTTCTTGATGATGTGATGCCGAGATTTGGAGCACCTCGTACTTCAAGCCGCAACTTGAATAGCGGAAATGATATTGTAGCAGAAGTAAATTCCGGCGGTCTTGCTATCAACGGCGGGGTGGATGTGTCCCGCATTAGCCGCCGGAATGGAGTTTATTATTACTCGCGGGAGGAGGACTACCCGGAGTATCTCCCATCAGATCCAGAGCTATTCACCTTTATTCAGAATTTTATCCCTTCACACATGACCGCAGGTGATCTTTTCTTGAGTGTAGAAAGGCGGTATTTAGAATCGGCCATTTTAAAGTCCCGGGATAGTCTTCTCGGTACCTGCGCCTTTTCATATCCCAGCTTCCCTTTGGGGTTTGCTGTTCAGCACCGACTCCCCCGGGCTGTTGATCTGGGTTCATTTAGTCATGATCTGGAGAGTTATACCCGGTCAAGGAAAATTTCTCCAGCAGTTTGGAGCTTGATGAATCGTCACCAAGCGAGGCCGGAGACTAATGGCCTACAATTACTGCCTTGTAACACCAGGTATGTGTCTGGAGATTATGACAATCGGTGCTTACTGAACCGAATTGTCGATCTGACTAGTCCCAGTTGGTATGGGAACTGGTCAGTTTTATCTTCTCACATTTTTCACTTTGGTGCCACTGAATGGTTGATGGGGGTCCTCCACCATTACGGGGAGATCTTGAACTCAGCGGGTATTTATGAGGCCGTTGGGACGGCGTTGTATAATTACCCATGCCATACTGGGCTTCTTCAGGCATTAGTGGAGAGATTCAATCCCCGATGGAACACCTTTGGGACGGCTGAAGGTGAAACTTCCATTGATTTATGGAGCTTCCACCGGATCTCCGGGTTGCCAATATCTGGGTATTTTTATGAAGAAATTGTTCTGGATGATTTGCACACCTATCGCAGTAATGGCGCTGGTGAATATATTCTTCCATACAGCCTCCGCTTTCTGACAAAGGTATGGAGAGACTTGGTCCTAGTTGAGAGGACGGAGGATCCGGAGTCCACTGTGGCGAACCCCAGGGTAAGTCAGAATGCTTGGCTTCGTTATTTCTATAACGGGCCATTTTGCTTTTTTGACAACTTTGCGACGGAAGGCCGCCGCCTGGAGGAGTATAACCAGCTCAGTGTAGGGAAGCCCCATCATGGGAGATTCATCTTTGCCCCTGAGAATAAAGGGTGGAATCCTCGCCGGTTACCAGATCGCACCTATTTGGCTGCGTATCTAGTGTATTGGCTATCTTCCTTTGTTGTTCCTCATGGTGAGGAGGAGCAAATCCGGCCGGGTTTGATTTATCCCGCCTGTCTTTTGGCAGAAGGTATGAAGCTCGCCATAGCCCCTGCTGCCCTTGCCAATATCTTTCATGGGTTGGGCTCATTAAGTTCACATCTGAATCCCCGGGATAGGAAAACATTACTCCCTACTCATTACTTGAGCGCCTGGGCAGGCCTTTTGCTGCCTGGGCTTTGTCAAACTGTTGATTTGCCCCGGCCGATGGCTCCTTTAATTTTACTATTTAGAAATAGACCCTGTGAAGATTTAATATCTCAGCTGACAGGAGCTCGCCATAGTTTGTCCTTTCTTCCAAACGGCGAGCAATTTCTCCTCCAATTTGGTGCTATATCCCGGGGAATCCGACCTTATAGTGTCCGCACATCTGGCGAGATCACCTACCATCTGCCTCATAGTGGGGGTTCTGGTGTGTTCTTGTATAAAGACTGGTTACTTTGCATCCGGCCAAGTGTACTGGTATGTCGCCGAGGATCCAGCCTTATATTGGAGCCTTATTATCCTTCAAGATTTGCCAGGAACTTTGGATATGACCAATCAGTTCCGCCAAATGCAGAATTTCCATTGGAAGTTCGCCTACACCGTGATCATTGTCTTCACATGAATGCGGCGAGTTGGTGGAACTATTTTTGCCGGGAAGAGGTGAATTCGGCATGTATTCTCCCGGCCCTTGAGGCAACTGGGCGTATAGATCTTTTCTACGCCCGATGGTGGTTTGACAGAAGCAAGATTTTCCGGCTTGCCCCCAGGAAATTGAAGCAATTTGAAGAGACTCGTTTAAAGGAAAAGGGTCTCCCTTTGGTCTTGATGAACTTGGAATTCCTCAAAGCCCACTTCAAAGGAATAATGCGCTCGTATCTCAAGCGCTATAATTCCAAGACGTCCAGAAAGGGGAAGCCTGATTCTGGTAAACAATATTATTATGGGGAGATGCTGCCTTTGGATCCCATTGAGCTTTTTGACAGGAAGGCCACAGACATTCATGGTGATCTTCCGGAGTATGATTGGTGGAGCCACCTATTACTTGATCTTGGGCATTCTGCCAATGTTGCCTTATCGACCAAGCTTCCGCCCGAGTGTATCAACGATCCGGGCTGGGTGCGCTGGGAGAAGCACCTTATAATCGCCATCGGCCATGCTGGGCCTCTGGAGTTTTTGTCTAATCTAGAAAATGCCAGGACACTTTATGATGTCCGAAGCCTTATGCAGAGAGTGGGAAAGATCTGCAAGGCTAAATTTCAGTGGCTGGTACCAGGTCCTCCACTTGGCTTAACAGGTACTTCTCAGCCTGCTTGAGTTCACCATTTTTTTATATTTCATCCTTTTTTTTTTTTTTGCAGGCATTTCTTTTCTGATTCTCCTTCCTCTTTTCTCATATATATTCTTACTGATATTCCAGCTCCAGTATTTGGAGGTGGAAGGAATGATGAGGTTCGCTCCCTTCCTTCCCAAGGAGGCAGGATTGACAAGGGTAAAGCGGTGGAAGAGACCTGCTTGAGTGGTATGTCTTTCCCTTTTCTTTTCTTCTCTCATCATTATCATACATAGCTCTTTTTAGTTCATCATTTTTTTCTTTTCTCTTTTTTTTTTCTATCTCAGAGGATGAAATGAACGAAGAGGAGAGGACCCCTGCCCTTTCGGATGAGGAAGGCTTTTTATCGGAGGGGTCTCCCTCTATCCGTGAGGAGGAGTACGGGAGTACTTCACAGGCTGCCGTCGATCTTTCTCCGGAGAATGCTCATTATGAGATGCCATCTCATTTTGAGCTTTCCGGAGCCGCCACAGCAGGTGGGTATAACCCAGAGTTCACATTTTCTGAACTGGGAGTTTCGTCGGGGCAGTATTCTTCCGCGCCGACGGAGGTTTATATTCCTGTACCTGTCGAGGAGTCCACGGCTACAGCAGAGGCTCCTCTTGGTGAATATTCCTTCTCGAACCACTGTGCATTTCCCCCTTTTTTTTTTCTTCTATCATTTTTTCAGTATTCATATCTTCGTTTGTCCTGACGATTTTTTTTTACAAGGACAAGAACTCTTCGAGCAGCTTTTCATGTCGGGTACAATAGACATGTATCCCACACTAGCTGCCGATCCCTTCTTTTCGCCTTGGGGTAATGCCGGAAATGCATACTTGGCCGAGCGAGCCCATTCTGCCTTCCAAGTGGACGGAGTAGGGGGCTATGGCGGAGGATATCAGGAGGCAGATGCCGCCATGGATCCTAATGCTAATCCACCAGTTTTGCCACCCAGAGATTTTGGTTTTCATCCGGTTGACCATCCCTCCAGATCTGAAAGATTTTCTTCAGAGGAGCCGGATTTTGTCGAGCCACCAGATCCTGAGGTGGCGATTAGGGAGAGGATCCCCTCGCCAGGTAAGGTGTGATGAGGGTTCAAATGCTTTGTTGGATTTCTTCTTGATTTGTCTTTATGGAATGCATGTTGATATCTTGGCAGAATTTGCAAATTCCCCAGCATTGGAGATTGGTGCTCCACCCGAGCACAACATAACCTGGCCTACTGGAGATCGGCCAGATTTGAGTTCTGATGATGAAGATAGCGGCATCTGGAATTGCCTTACTGCTAAAGTCCAGACACTGGTGACCTCAGCAAACCCTCCATCAGTAGAAGTTATCAGGGGGATTTTGGCGAAATACACCATCAGGGCTTTTAATATTGGTATCCACCGCGATCGTTGGATGGGCTTCGTCGAGGATACTTGGGGCAGGGTGCATAACCTCCATGCCAATGCGATTCAGGCCTCTTACGGCCAACGGCTTCAAACTTTGGAGAGCGACACCTGTTCGCTATCTGATGACATCGATGAAAATGACTCCCGAGCTGCTGATGTGCGCAAACGTCGGAAGACACGGGAGTTGAGGATGGCCACGAGAGGCGAGAATATTGCTCGACTGGAGCGCGAGCTTGGCAAAGAAAGATCTTCCCAAGCTCGAGACGCCAGGGATGTAGCTAGAGATTCTGAAGAAGAGGCCGTCCTTGTCAGAGACGGAGATGGTTCTCGCCGGGCTAGATCTTCTCAGATCAAAGAAGCTGAACGGCCGAAGAGGAAGCAGCCTTCCTGCCTCTGTTTTTCATCATAATACTTGTATTTTGAGCTTGTAATCTCAGTCCTCTTTTCATCTTGTATGTAATATCTGTCACCTTTTATGAGCTTGTAACGATGACTTGTAATTTCCATAAATGTACAAATGAAGGATAAAGAAGTCTTGCTTTACACTTTCTTTTCCTTATCCTTTCTTTTCTTCTCTTTTTTTTTTACCAGTCCAGTGCCCTTTCGGGTTTTCACCGAAACTGGCCCCCTTTAGCTTTTTCCAACGCGCCCTTTCGGGTTTTCACGTCGAGGGGTTATCTATTTTTGCCTGAAGCGCCCTTTCGGGTTTTCACTTCAGCCGGATTTCTTGATCTTTTTACCCTCAAATATACAGTAAGTCGTATACTTGAGTCCATCGGGGTATCTCTATTTTTAACCCCTCCTTTTTTGTGTTTTTGTTTTTAAACAAAGCTGTTGAAGACTTGACTGACTTGGATGGTTGAAATGACTGAAGGTTTGGCTGTGGAATGGATGATGGTTTGAGGTATGGTTTGAGACTTAGATTTGGCCAATGATTGGGGATTGGGATTTGAAATTTGAATTTGGATGTGGGTTTGGGCTTGAATATGAGTATGTTGGGTGACTTGGATCACCTTTGTGGTATCTTAGATTTGGGTTTGGATATGCGCATGAGACTTGGGTATGATTTGGCCCTGGATTTGGTTTTGGATGGGCTCTGGAACAGTGTTTATCACTTGGCTTTGGGATCCGAATTTCGCCCCTTCTTGATGGCTTAGTGCCGGCGTAAAGGGGTTTGCAATTAGATTTGAATAGCCGGAGAGGAAGAAGCCTTCCTGCCTTTGTTTCATATCACCACATTTGTATATTGGGCTTGTCACCTTTTGCAAGTTTGTAATGTGGTGACTTGTAATTTTGTGAGTGTATGAATGAAGGGCTGAGAAATTTTCTTTTTTTTTCTTTTTTTTTTTCGTCACATTACCAGCCTTAGCGCCCTTTTGGGTTTTCACCAAGACTGGCCCCCTTTAGCTTTTTCCAACGCGCCCTTTCGGGTTTTCACGTTGAGGGGTTATCCATTTTTGCCTGGAGCGCCCTTTCGGGTTTTCACCTCAGCTGGATTTTTGATCTTTTTACCCTTAAGTACACAAGGAATCGTATACTTAAGTCCATTGGGGTATCTCTATTTTTAACCCCTTTCTCTTTTATTTCTCTTTTTTGGACTTTGGCATGCACTTAAGGTTTGGATTTGGGGTTTAGGTTATTTTAGTTTTGGTTTTGGGTTTGACATAGCCTACCTTTTTGGTTTGTTGGCTGTGGTTTTGGTATCGTTTTGACACAGCCTACCCTTTTTGGTTTGCTGGCTATGATTTTTGGTATTTTGGATTTGACATAGCCTACCTTTTTGGTTTGTTGGCTATGGTTTTGGTATCTTGGATTTGGCATAGCCTACCTTTTTGGTTTGCTGGCTATGGTTTTGGATTTTGGATTTGACATAGCCTACCTTTTTGGTTTGCTGGCTATGATTTTGGTATTTTGGATTTGACATAGCCTACCTTTTTGGTTTGCTGGCTATGGTTTTGGATTTGGCATAGCCTACCTTTTTGGTTTGTTGGCTATGGTTTTGGTATTTTGGATTTGGCATAGCCTACCTTTTTGGTTTGCTGGCTATGGTTTTGGATTTTGGATTTGACATAGCCTACCTTTTTGGTTTGCTGGCTATGATTTTGGTATTTTGGATTTGACATAGCCTACCTTTTTGGTTTGCTGGCTATGGTTTTGGATTTGGCATAGCCTACCTTTTTGGTTTGTTGGCTATGGTTTTGGTATTTTGGATTTGGCATAGCCTACCTTTTTGGTTTGCTGGCTATGGTTTTGGATTTGGCATAGCCTACCTTTTTGGTTTGCTGGCTATGGTTTTGGATTTGGCATAGCCTACCTTTTTGGTTTGCTGGCTATGGTTTTGGTATTTTGGATTTGGCATAGCCTACCTTTTTGGTTTGCTGGCTATGGTTTTGGTATTTTGGATTTGGCATAGCCTACCTTTTTGGTTTGCTGGCTATGGTTTTGGATTTGGCATAGCCTACCTTTTTGGTTTGCTGGCTATGGTTTTGGTATTTTGGATTTGTCATAGCTTACCATTGTAGCTTGGAATCTCATTTGGCGGGATATACAAAATAAGCCTCCACCTTCTATTTCCAGGTTTATACATGGAATGCCCTTGGCTTTATGCCGGGTAGGGACTGACAAGTTCGGGGTGTATAACTGGTAGGTGGAAATTTGATTCCTTTGTCCCTATCTACAGCAAACTTTGTTTCATAATTTTTCACTCTGTTTTGGCTTCATGCCTTTTGAGGTGACTGTTTCTTTTGTTTTGGAGGCTGGCCAGGGAATTCATGTTCTGGCGCGTGGTACAATTTCAGGTGTTTCCCGTTGAGCGGAGGAAATGGCACAATACCTTTATGGTCCACGAGCCGATATGCGCCTCCTTCATATGCCATAGTGATGATATATGGACCGAGCCAAATAGGCTGCAATTTGCCGCATGATTTTCCAGCCATTGCTTCTCTGCACTTGACCATGACAAGATCCCCTTGTTTGAAAGCTCTGGGTCTTGCTAATTTGTCGAATGCACGAACCATTCTGGCTTGATATACTTGAAGGGATTTATAGGCTTCAAGGCGCTTCCCTTCTAAATTGGAAAGCTCTTCGAGTCTTCTCTCCATTTGATCTTGATCTTGGCATTGAAATTCATTTTGAATTGCCACCCGATAGGATGTCATTTCGATTTCTATAGGGATCATGGCCTCAGCTCCATAGACTAAGGAGAAGGGTGAACACCCTGTAGGAGTTTTATATGTAGTTCTGTAAGCCCATAAAGCTTCGTGAACTTTTTCTCCCCACTCTCGCTTTCTATTGTCAACTATCTTGGCGAGTAACTTGCAGAGAGTTTTGTTAAAGGCTTCTGCTAACCCATTAGCTTGCGGGTTGTATATTGAGGATGTCCTCCAGTCAATATGGAATTTTGCCGCCAAAGAATATATTGTTTTGTTTCTAAACTGCGACCCATTATCAGATATAATCCTGTGAGGAGTCCCAAATCTGTATACTATATTTTGTTTGACGAATTTGGCGACCGAGTCTCCAGTCACCTCCCTTAATGGGATAGCTTCAGCCCATCGAGAGAAATAATCTGTAGCAGCCAATATAAACTTGTGGCCTTGAGAGGAAGGTGGGAATGGTCCACAATATCCATACCCCATTCAGCAAAGGGCCATGTTGGCGCTGTGGGATGTAACATATTTGGTGATTTCCTCGGCACAGGACCAAATGCCTGGCATTGATGACATGCACGGGCATATTGGATACAGTCCGCGTGTATAGTGGGCCAGTAGAAACCTTTTAGTTTGATATTGATTTTCATCTTTTCCCCTGCCTGGTGTGCACCACACAGCCCAGAGTGAACTTCCTTCATGATGATTTTGGCTTCCTTGAGGGATAAACATCTGAGGAGCACTGATCCTTTCTTTTCATGGACCAGCTTAAACAATTGATCTGCTATTATTTGATATGATGTAGCCCTGCGTAAGAGCTGAATTCTTTGTGCTCGATCAGGAGGTAGCCAGCCTTTCTTAATTTTAATGATCGGCTCACGCCAATCCTGAGGTTCATTTGTGACATCTTGTTCTGTAGTGTATACTTCTTCGATCATAATATCAGACTCAGCATCGAAGACACTCGGCATGAGTCTTCTGTGGCGGACCATTATGTCGACTTCTCCTTCAGGAGGCAATTTTATGGCAGAGGCCAATTTGGCCAGAGCATCTGCCTGGGAATTTTCATTTCTTGGTATATGGGATATATTGAAAAAGCTGAATTGTTCTTTGAGTTTCATGGCTGCATTGTAATATGGAAGTAATTGTGGTTTACGGACTTCATACTGGCCCAATATTTGTCGGATGACCAGTTGTGAGTCTCCGTAAACTTGTATACCTCTGATCCCCATTTCGAGAGCCAGCCGGAGCCCGATAATTAGAGCTTCATATTCAGCTTCATTATTTGTGAGTGGCTTCATGAGAGCACAAGAATTGTATAATATTCCTCCTTGGGGAGTGACCAAGACAATACCTGCCCCGGTAGAGAGGTCGGCAGAACCATCTGTATAGTGGAGAGTCCGAGAAGCTCCATCGAAATATAATTCCCAAGGGGGTAATTCAATTGTGATGACTTTTTGGAAGTTTGGATTTTCTTGGACTTGATTATCTCTTTCATTTGAAGGGGAAAGAGTTTCTTCTTCCGGAAGGTCTATAGATAAGGGAGAATTTTCCGGCACTGGGTGTGCAGCCAAGAATTCAGCTAAACCTTGCCCTTTGATTGCCCTTTGTGGGATGTATGTGATATCAAACTCCATGAGGAGCAAAGCCCATTTTGCGAGCCTTCCTGGCAATATGGGTTGCCGTAGCAGATATTTGATTGGATCATGCTTAGAGATGAGCTTAATTTCATGAGCCAGAAAATAATGTCTCAATTTCTTTGCAGCAAATACCAGTGCTAGGCATACTTTTTCTATTGGAGCATATCGGAGTTCTGGACCAATTAGCTTTCTGCTAAGATAATATAAAGCTTGCTCTTTATCTTCTTCATTTGTTTGTGCCAATAGAGCTCCCAGAGAAGCATCCATAGCTGAAATATAGAGTATAAGATGCTTTCCAGCGATAGGTGCCCCCAGCACTGGTGGAGCGAGAAGGTATTCCTTGACCTGCTTGAAGGCAGTTTGGCATTCTTGATCCCAGATGAAGGGAGCATTCTTCTTCATTAGTTTGCCGAACGGCATGCATCTTCCTGAAAGATTTGAGATAAAATGTCTAATATAGGCTAGCTTCCCTTGAAATGACCTTAAATCGGTCAGATTTTGAGGAGGTGGCGATTGCTAGATCGCCTTGATTCTGTCAGGGTCTATTTCTATTCCCCGATATTTGACGATGAAAACCAGGAACTTGCCACTTGAAACCCCAAATGCACACTTCATAGGGTTCATCTTCAATTTGAATTGACGAAGCCTTTCAAAAACACGGCGAAGATCATATAGATGGTCCTCCCGTTTTCTAGTTTTGACGACGAGATCATCGACATAGCATTCGACTATATCATGAATCATTTCGTCAAATATTTTTGTCATGGTTCTTTGATATGTGGCTCCTGCATTCTTCAAGCCAAAGGGCATTCTTTTGTAGTTGAAGATACCTTTGGGTGATCTGAATGCAGTGTAATTTTATCTTTGATTGCCATCTGGACTTGATTGTAGCCGGAAGACCCGTCCATGAAAGACAAGGCTTCATAGCCGGTGGTCATATCCACCATTGTTTCAGTAATTGGGACTGGGAAATCATCCTTGGGACATGCTTTATTCAAGTCCCTATAGTCGATACATATCCGGATTTGACCATTCTTTTTCTTCACTGGAACAATATTGGCGAGCCATATTGGATATATGCATGGCTCGATGAAGTCTACTTCAGAAAGCTTGTCGACTTCAGTATTTACTTTCAGTTCTAGTTCATGGCGCATACGCCTTGTTTGACAGGCTTGGCCGTGTGCAGTATGGATAATTCATGTTCAGCAACTGATGGCTCTAGTCCTGGCATTTCTTTATAATTCCAAGCGAAACAGTCTTGGAATTCCAGCAGAAGAATTTGATAAGATTGCCTCTCTTGTTCATCAAGAAGGGCACTGATAAAGATTGGCCGGGGATCTTGTTGACTCCCGAGATTGAGTTCAATTAATTCATCAATAGTGGCCTGTCCACTGTCTTCAATTTCTTGGGGAGCTGGTTGCAGATCTATGAAATCTTCTTCGTCATCGGAGTTGGCGACGCAGACTTCATAGAGATTCCTATCTTCAGAGTTTGTGGATGAAGATTGCTTGCAGAATTCTTCTGGTAGCTCTTCATTTGATAATTCATTTGATGGAGCTGAAATAATGGCTTGAGAGTTGAAGTTGGAAGACTCCTGATTATTCTGCGTGCTGCAGACCTCTGATGATGATCCGACAACATTGACTGTATAGGAGGATTTGGTATCATAACCTAATCCTCTGGTATCTCTTCTAGAGAATGGAGGTTGCCCCCGGACTTGAGAGGGTTCCCATAGTTGTTTGAAGAAATTTCTCCGGGAAACATCTTGTACGTGAGGAATTTTCTGCTTTCTGCACATCTCCTTAATTTTTTCTGGCATATCGGCCATTTCTTGTATTGATTCCAGTTGGTTATTGGAGCTGTCTTTCCAACCAAAATCATCCTCTGTATAAGTTGGAAGGATTAATTCCCCTTTGTAGAAGAGGATTGGCTTTACTGCTTATCTTGCATTCTTTCTTTTTTCTTTTCTTTGATGAGTGACGACGAAAGTTTTTAATCGTCGGACACTTTGTTCTTGCTTTAGAGAGCAGATCTGCATGCAATTGGATGGCAGAGGAATGCTCCCATTAATAACTTGACTTATATGATCAGCTTCATAACTGATGCTCCGCCGCTCTGGGCAGGTTGCTTTGCTTTGAGAAGTATTTGCAGGTGATTTGACAAGGCTTTTGTTTACCACAAAAAGCTTGCCAGTTTCATTGTCTTCATTTGAAGATTGAATTTGCTTACCCTTCCTTTTAGGGAGAGAGGAGGGTGGAAGATTTGGTCCTCCAAGATATAAAGGGGCATCAGTCAGGTTGCATTCATCTTCCCGAAACGGGGCTTGATCAGCAAAGACTGTATGCTGCTTCCCTTCTTTTGCATATTTAATGCACTGATGGAGAGTTGATGGAATGACCCAATTTTCATGTAGACAGGGTATCCCAAGCAAGACTCTATATGATGTATTGGTATCAATGATGAAGAAGGTCACCCTGGTGATAAAATCCCCCGGAGTCAAATTGACGGTGACCTTTCCGATGGCTTTTTCCGAATTCTGATTGAATCCTGTGATTTTCACATCCTTGACCCTTTGCATATAGGGCATAAGATATAGAGATTGAAAGGTCTTGAAGGGCATTAGATTGATGGATGCCCCTGGATCAATCAAGATCCGATTTAATTGCATGTTGTTGATCTTTCCCTTTATATATAAGGGACGATTGTGATATGAGGAAGATAGTAGCAAATCTTCGTCCGTGAAGATGACATTCGCCGCCAGTGCTTCACATGCTTGAGCTTGAAAATTTGCCATATGGGCTTCATAAATTTTGGGCTCTTGGAGTATCTTGACTAGAGTTTCTCTCAAGTCTTTGCTGCCAGTGGCTTGTACATCTTTTACCTGTTGCACATGAGGCATGAGATGTAGAGATTCAAGGGCTTTATAAGGTATTATATTGATAGATGCCCCCAGATCGGCCAGGATACAACACAATTTGTTGCCATTGGGTTGTCCCTTCATATATATGTAAAGGACGATTGTGACATAGTAGCATTCCTTTATCTGTGAAGGTGACATCTGCTGCTAGTGCTTCATATATTTAAGCTTGAAAATCAGCCATATGAGCTTCATATATTTCTGTTTCTTGGAGTATTTTGACGAGAGTTTCCCTCAAGTCCTCACTCCAAGCAATTGCCTTCTAGACAGTAAGGTTAACGGGGAGTGATTTGGGTTGCTGAAAGATTTTGTCATCAGCCTTGATGCGTATCTGGTCCGATGAGGGAGATCCCTTTATTGAGGACTCAGATGGCTTCTTTGGCTTGACAGATTTCTTTTGAGAGAGAGGAATCAACATCCTTCCATTTGAAAAGAGAGGAGCGTTGTCCGGCTCATTTGATGAGGCATGGGGACTTTGGCTCTTTCTTTTGTATGAGGAGGCATATTGGACAGCTCTTCTTCTTCATCTGAAGGATTGAAGACATAAGAATCCGCCCGTATTTCGGCTTCAGGCAGAGGCTTTGACTCCTTGCCTTAAATGAGAATGACTCTGCTTGATTTTGTGATATCAGGCTTCTTGAAAATAGTAGATGCAACTTTTTGCTCTTTACCATGCCCTTTCTTGCGACGGCGATTTGAATTATTTGTTGGCCGACGCTGATATGTCAACATTGTTGGCTTGCCTTCAGCCTGTTTGGTATTATCACTTGGAGAGATTTATAGCTTCTTTGGTTGAGGTTTGGACACCATATTGTAAATTGGTGAGTTAAATATGTGATTTGATTCTTCAATTTTGATTGATTGATGATTTTTTTTTTAAGTTGATACTTGAGGTACCTCAGCAGCAGCATCACGCTACATTTGTTCTTTTTCATTCTTCTTTTATTATTATTATTATTATTCTTTGTTTTTTTTTTTTGGTTTGTTTGTTGTTTTTTTTTTTTGTTTTGTTTTTGTTCTGTTTATATATATATGTGTATATTTTTATTTCATACCTGAAGAGCTTTAAGTAAGCTTATGACTTTCTGCTCTGAAGATGATTTGGAGATGCTTCTCTTGTTGGAGCCACCTCTTAGTTGTAGAGTTGTTGACTCTTTTGGAACTGGCTGATTTTGAGGGCCGACAGTGACCCATTCTCAAAGATTGCATTAATTGCTTCTTGAATAATTGAAGATGGGAGTTGGTGATAATGATCTACGAACTCCTCTGCTTGCTGGGAGATTGGCTTTGTTGCAACTTCTTTCGATATTCTCATTCTGTATTGAAAAAGATCAATTTTAAATTGCTCCATTTCAGCTTTGACTTTGTATCGTCCATAGCCCAGGGGATGATGATAATATTCACATATCTTTGGATATAGAGCTTAGGATTCTGGACTTGAACCATAGGCTCGTTGTGACACCTTATTTGCTGGCGCCAAAGAATTCCCATATTGATCAAATTTTCCTTCCCAGATATGAGTTTCGACCAAATCATGGAGATCCAGACAATAGTCATACATTTCCTTTCACTCTTGAATGATATATGATGCTGGTTTAAGTATGGAAACCAGACTCTGTCTTCTGAGATTGTCAAGTATAAACTTGGTGCTCTTTGTTGCAAATGAGAGCTTATTATAGAAGATGCAGATTTGTATACGATTGACTGGATAAATATGGATTTGAATGCTCCCCCACTGATAACCGAGGAAGACCAAAGGATGATGATGCCCTAATGACTTTCACCACATAGGATCCAGGATTGGCCGGTCCATTTGGTGATTGTTGAGTATGAGGCTGGTTGACCCGATGAATACTCAGGTCAATTAGCTTTTGAACATCAATTTGAATCTTATGCAATCTTTGATACTATGACCCATCACTTGATGATATGGGCAGTAATTGGCTAATATTTCTGCCGGAGCTTGGTAATCCATTAATCCGGATTGAAGGCATAGCCGGAAAAGTGAGTAAGTGAGATGTCGAGGGAAAGAATATAACCTTGCCAGCTCGACAGGAGTTGAAGGATCTTCGGATAGCCACCCAATTGAGTCTGCATATGGCGGCATAGGAGGCGGCTCTGAATATATTTGAGTATGCATAAGAGTATATTTGCCTTTGGCCTTTCCTCATTATTCTATGTGGATCATGCCTTGATCTTGATAGAGAATGAGCTCCTGAATTATCTTGAGGAGGATCATATGAATGACCGTTCTCGGGATGATTTGAATTTGTTGGAAGTCTCGTCATATAAATGACATTGACAGATTGCTCTGGTCGATCCCAAGCATGAAGTTGAGGAGGGTCAGCCAGAGCATTTTGCATAGATATGAGGCCATTTGAATGATCTTCTGGGCCTCATTTTGAAGATGTAGCAATCTTCAATTACATGCCCCACCATACGGTGATACGGGCAAATTGAGCTGATTGATTTGGCTGACACCTGCCTGCCTCTTTGGTTCTAGCAGTGATATTAACTGATTATCGAGGCAGAGATCAAAGAGTCTCTTTAATATGCTTCTTGTTTTTTGAAAGAATAAGGAGTCTTCATGCGCCCCATCAATGATGGCAGTGGAGCTTTAGCTTCTGATTTCTTCTTTGGGGCAGGAGAGATTGTTGCCCCCTTTGCTTCATCATCAGGTGAGGAGTCAATGATGTTGACTTCTTTTGCTAACTTATTGCGCTCTTTGGGGAGCTTGCCTTTATGAGATGTATGTGTCATTTGCTCGGCTAGAAACATCTCAATGTCTGCCACTATGGAATTCAATTGATCGAAGCTCTTGATATTTGCTCCCAAGAGTCTCTCATTGATTGTTGATATGAGGCCTTTTTGACAGATAGGGATTGTATCTTCTTGAACATGAGGGTTATTGCATTTCATGCTAAACTCTCTCCATCCCTTGATGAAGTGGATTGCCGACTCCCCTTTTCTTCTGTTTGAGGGAAGATAATTTGGCAAGAGGGATACCTTCCATTCAGCCGTTTGGAAATGGCCCATGAATTTCTTTTGCATATCTGCCCGATCGGTTAACTGAGTTAGGCTTGAGTTTTGAATACCTTTGAAATGCAACTTCAATCAAGGAAGTTGCAAAATATCTGAAGATATAAGATTTGCCGATGGCGAGCTTGCGCAAGGCAATAACATAATGTGCCACATATTCCAGTGGTGACCCATGTCCATTAAACTTTGATAGTTTTGGGACTTTAGGGCATGTTTCTGGCAGCTTCTTGAATTGATGATATATTGGATATGGAACAGATTATAGATCTGTCGTCTGCATACCTTCGCTCTGCTGAGCGAACATATTTTGAATAATTTTCTATATCTCATGCCTTTGAATGGGAATACCTTGAATTGTTTCTGTTTGAGGATGCATAACATTGGACGGATCAATGATATCCTGACCCGTAGTTTGAGGAAGAAGACCAGTCGTAGAAGCTGCTGGACGATTTGCCGGGCAGACCCATCTGGATGTTGATTTTGTTGATTTTGAGCAGAGACTGGCTCCACAGAATGGGGAGGCTTGTAGTTACCAGTTGCCTCATTTCATTTAGAAGCACAGCCATTTGAGATTGGCATTGCTGCATCACTTGATATTTGTCGTCATCTGACATAGCCTGGAAATTTTCCTTTGTCGGCGAGTCGATGACGGGATTGATGTTTGAAGTTGAAGGCCCACCTTCTTCGACTTGAATATTTGTTTCTTCGAAGAAGGGGATTTGAATTCCCTCATGTTAAATATCAATACGAGGGAGAACTTGACCAGGTGCTTCAGCTTGTCTGCCGGGCTGGCGGTTTCTTCTGGAAAATTACTTGATGGCTTCAGCAGGATTATTTGAAGTGGCTTCAGCGATTTGTTCAGCTGGTTTGCCAGAGTCCTTCCCGGCGGCATAGCATGAGAAGATTATAAGCTTGGGTTTTTTCCTCAGCTGCCCAAGTAACACGTCGTCTTATTGACGGACGGGTACTGGCATTAGGAATTGCCCCCAGCCTATCAAGTACTGAGATTTGCTGTATACGATCAGGGATCGATACGCGAGATTTGAATTACTGATTTGGATTTTCTTTGACTACTCGGATATTCTCCGAGCCTTGAAGAGTATACCTTGATTTCTTGTATATTCCTTTTCTCTTTTTTGTCCATGATAGTGTTTGGATTCAGCACGTTGGAAGGGAGCATTTTGATGTTGCCTCTCTTGCTGAACATTGTTGGTGTATTTGCTTGGATCTCTTTTGAGCTTCTGAGCTTCCTTTATGGGATCCCAAATTTGTTTGAACTTGGCAGAGAGTCTTTTGCTTGACATCGGCTTCCTTCTTGGAATCTCTTGATTCCCCTTGAAACCGCCGCAAAACTCAGAAGCGGTTTGAGGTTGGGATTGTAGGAATATACCTATCCCGTGGGGTGATAGGTTGGCTTCCGTCGAGCTGTACCTGCAGACCTCTGATCATGATGGATTTGCCAGATCTTGAGGTGGCAGCTGATAGCCTTTTACTTTCATAATTTTATTTTGTCCTTGTTGTAGAGACAGAAACTATGATTTCGAAGGAAATTGTCTGGACTGAAAAAGTCCAGATTTGGGTTGACTTAGTCTTGCTAAATGGCTACCCCTTTTTTTTGGGGTCAAAGATATGGTATGAAAATTTGGTTGAGCCTACCATTGAGGTTTGGTGGCTACGATTTTGGAATTTCAATTTGGATTTTGGTTTCGGATTCAGCCTACCCTGATGGTTTGTGGCTATATTTGATGTTTGGTTTTGAAGTATTCTGGGATTGCATATGGTTTGGAATTTGAAATTGAGATTGGACATGACCTGCCTTGATGGCTTGCTGGTCATGAACTTGAGTTTGGATATGGTTTTGAATTTGGATTGGACATGACCTGCCTTGATGGCTTGTTGGTCATGAGCTTGAGTTTGGATATGGCTTTGAATTTGGATTGGACATGACCTGCCTAGGCTCATAGCCAATAAATGTTGTTGGCCAGAGTTAGGCTGATCCCCTTTATTAGCATTACCTTTGGAGAGCATTCGGATGCCCCCTGTTGATAATAGCAGGATGAGCTTTGACGTGCCCATGACTCTTGTGGGTCTTCCTTGTTGATTTGTTGGAGAGAGGCTTTTGAGCAGCATCTTCTTCATAGGCCGGAACCACCCCTAGGGAATAAGGGGATCCGACAATTGCTGGGAAATCTCCGAATACGATCGGAGTCGCCAGGTAACCGAACTTTGCATAGTTGTTGATGACGAACGGTCCATAAGTGACGGCCATCTTCAACGGCTTATGATTTGCCTTTTTGTTTGTACCTTCAAGGGAAAATATCAGTATTAGGATTTTCATGAAAAATATACGTATGTCTCATCCTTTGCTATGAATGGTGAGAAGAGGTCCCACCGGGCGTGCCAGTTGTTGACACGGGAAAAGATTATCGCTTTGACATATCATTTGATTTTGGATTTCTCATTTGATTTTATCTGGTTCATGTATTCATTTCATTTGGGTATTCATTTATTTCACATGCTTTGATTTGTGTATCGTGATTTGCGGGGCGTGCCAGTCTGTCTAACAGACAGAAGAAAGAGTCCGCGCAATGCGGAGAAGGTATTTTTGGGTGTCCATGGAACGGACGGGTATGATGTCCGTGGAACGGACGGGTATGATGTCCGTGGAACGGACGGGTATGATGTCCGAGGAACGGACGGGTATGATGTCCGAGGAACGGACGGGTATGATGCCCGTGGAACGGACGGGTATGATGTCCGAGGAACGGACGGGGATGCCCGTGTGACGGGCGACTAGGGTTGTCCATGAAATGGACGGGGATGCCCGTGTGACGGGCGACTAGGGTGCGCCGTTTTTTTTTTATCTGAACTCCTTGAGTCCCGTATCTATACTCATCAGGTGATTGAGGTAGCATGTGCTGGACCTCTGTCTCCATCGACCGGAGTCAATGTTACATTTACATCGAGTTAAGACTCTTGGTGTTATTTAACACCAGTTTTAACCCGAATACCATTCATAGCAAAAAGGGATGAGAGAATACACATTTTTTTTTTAGAAAATCCTGGGCATGATGCATCATTTTCTTTTGGTTATTTTTTGAAATACTTTTTGCTTTGAGTGTTTAATTTTGAAAAGACTGCCCTTTGTGGAGTCCGAAATATGACTTTTAAGAAGGGAACGGGTATATTTCCGTGAACCCATTTGGGGTCTCCCTCCTCTCCTTTTTTTTGAGAAAGATGTTGTTTGAAGGTTTTATTTTGGAAAACCTGAGGATTATTATTGCAGACAGGCATATACCCGTGCATTTGATTCTGAACTTGGGGGAAGTTGTGATTCAAAGTAGCACTTCTGTATTAGAAGAGTTGCTACATTAATTCGTTTATAACATCCTTCTTTTAAATGAAGTCTGAATTGAGGCAGAATTTCTTTTCTCCTCGTTCATCGTTTCATTCATTCATCATTCATTTTTTTACTTGTATGAGTATGATTTTCGGAGAACGTATGCACATATCTCCATGGATGTTCTTGTCAATTTGAAGTTCCTTTCTGGAAACTGTCCATATGAACACAGTTCTTATGAGTATGCATCATGCTGCTCTTTGGAGTATCTGAGCACAGTTCGGGTCCCATCACAGTTCGGGTTCTGTCACAGTTCGGGTCCTGTCACAGTTCGGGTCCTGTCACAGTTCAGGTCCTGTCCCCTTTTTCTTTGGATGTGTGTAGATCATCACAATTTTTATAATTTTATTTTAGCAGAGTTTCCGCTTATGCGGAATGCTCTCACGGAGATATATTCATATGAACATGTACTTATATCCATGTGTCCCCAGAGAATCTTTGTCCGGAGGGATTTTGCCTTTAAGAAAGTATGTGTGTATAAACACAAATTTGCAGTTTATGCATATTTTCTCACCGGTATTCCCTTTTGAGTGGAATGTCCGGTAAAAGGTACCATCTGCATATGCAGAATCCCTTTTGAGAGGTATACGCATATAATTGCGAATTTTATGATTATATAAACACGTCCGTAGTCGGAGACTCCATTTGGGCAGAGTTTCCTCTTGGAAACACATGTATATGAATACAAAGTTTGTGATTATATTGATATGTTTTTAGAGGGAAAACTCTGACATAGGCAGGGTTTCCTTCCAAGAAACATATGTGTATAGGCACAAATTTGAGTTTTATAAATATGTTCTTAGACGGAATCTCCACTTGGGCAGAGTTTCCTCTAGGAAACATGCATATAAAAATACAAATTTGTGAATATACAAACATGTTCTCGGGCAGAATCTCCACTTGGGTAGAATCTCCTCTAAGAAACATATAAATATACACACAGATTTGAGCTTTATAGATATGTTCTTAGGCGGAATCTCCACTTGGGCAGAGTTTCCTCTAGGAAGCATATATATAAAAATGCAAATCTGTGAATATATGAATACGTTCTCGAGCAGAATCTCCACTTGGGCAGAGTCTCCTCTAAGAAACATATGCATATAGCACAAACACACCATCCCGGAGAGTTTAAAACTCGATGGGAGGTGGCATGAATAACAAAGGTATCTAAAATACCATATGTCCGAAACGGACGGTATTTAGAACCTATAGCCCGTGAGGGCCAGTGCCGCTATTGCGGACTTTTAGCCGATGAAGTTTGCCGATGCCGTACCTTGGCTCACAAAGAAACGAGATTGAAAATGGATTTGGAAATTTCTATTCCCTTCAAGAAAGAGGAGGGCTAAAGAGCCAGGGGGGCTTTTACATGGAGAATGGGGGATCCGGGAGAATAGAAGCCGGGAGCCGAGGGTTTCCAAACCGGGGTCGGAGGCGAGGAGCCGGAGAGCAGCCCCTCTTCATGGGGGATGGGGGTGCCTTTTATAGGGGAAGGCCCCCCCTTACATCGCATGGGTGGGGGGTTTAAACCGATGAGAGTTCCATCGGTTAACCGATGAGACTCTCATCGGTTAAAGCTAACCGATGAGACTCTCATCGGTTAGAGAAAAAAAAACTCTCTAACCGATGAGACTCCCATCGGTTAGAGGGTTAAAGACCCTCTAACCGATGGGGGTTCCATCGGTTAGGGCTTTTCCCTTTTTTTTATTATTTTCTGTTTCCTATATATTTTTTTTTGTTTTTTTCTGCTTCTCTGTTTTTTCTGTCTTTTTTCTGTTTTCTTTATTTTTTCTGTTTTCTTTTTTTTTTTTGAAAAGGGGGGACCCCTTAACCGATGGGGGTTCCATCGGTTTAGGGGGGAATCCCCTAACCGATGGAACCTCCATCGGTTAGAGGGGAAAACTCCCCTAACCGATGGAGGTTCCATCGGTTTAGGGGGGAATCCCCCTAACCGATGGAGCATCCATCGGTTTAGGGGAGAATTCCCCTAAACCGATGGAGCTTCCATCGGTTAGAGGGGGATTCCCCTCTAACCGATGGAAGTACCATCGGTTAAGGGGGAAAACCCCCCCTAACCGATGGTATTCACATCGGTTTAGGGGAGGGGCTTAAAAAGTCTATAAATAGACCACCCTCCCCTTCATTTGAAGGGGTCTTGTCCTTTGGAGAAGCCCGTGCCATTCCGTCGTGCCATTCCGTACATTTTGTCGGAAGTTCTGCCGTCCCGGACGGAGAATCAATTGCAAGTCTTTGGAGCCTTCGTGGCGGACTTGTTCTTGTACTTATCTTGGTCTTGTAGACCTTGTAATGCCGGAATTCTTCCGTGCCGTATTTTTATCCGGAGATTTATTCTCCTCGGCATCTCCCACTTGCTTGGGGTGCTTGACAATACTTGAGAGCTTGAATGCTCGGATCAAGTTATGACTTTAAGTAACCTTGGGGTCACCCTAATCATAACTGCTTTGACCTCTTAATCAAGCCGTTAAACCGGTTAGGTGGGATTTTAACCGGTTAGATGGGGTCAACATTTTACCGGTAGTTGCCAACTCCCGGTTAAATAGCCATCTTCTTTTCACAGGCTAGCTAACTGAGTAGTTGCCCACAGGTGAATGTCACCTACTTAACTTGTCGGACCACTATATAAGGGAGTATTGATACTTCCCTTAACAAGCATCCAACACATCCATGCCATTCATATTTGCTTTTTTTTTTTGTTCCAACAACCATCTACCTCTGGCAGTCATCCCGTCATCAATTTGCCAACAAAAGAAAATTTCCATGCAATGACGGATGATGATAAATATGAAGTCATGCAACAGTGGCGGTCTGAAATGACCTCACTCGTCAACGAGATGAGACGATTGGCAACTTCAAGCCATCGGCCATCCATAGAACCGGTTGCTGCTCAACATCAACAACAAAGCCAGCATCCAGAAGGATTTATTTCCCTGAATAATCCAACAATTTCTTCAACTGGTCTTCTTCCTCAGGCTACGGGTCCGGATATCAATGACCCATCTAATATTATGCCTCCTCAAATGGACGCATTTCAAAATATTGCCATACAACGGCATGAAATAAAGAAGATGGTCGAGGATATGTTTGCCCAGCAGGGCGAAGGTATTCATTCTACGGGCATATATTCTGTCCCGTTCCCGGTATATCATCAATTCAAGAAGCTGCTCGACGCATCTCCCAAGGTCCCCAAATTGCCCAAATATGATGGGTGTGGAGCACCGCAAGAGCATGTGGCACATTATACGATCGCCCTGGGCGATCTTGCATCTGATGAATCATATCTCCTCAGATATTTCGCAACTTCTCTGACGGGAGTTGCATTCCAATGGTATTCAAAGCTTAAATCCGGTTCAGTGACTGACTGGGCTGATATGCAAAGGAAGTTTTATGACCGTTTTCAAACCACTGAAAGAAAAGTCTCTCTTGCCGAGTTATGTTCCCTCAAGCAAAAGAAGGAGGAATCGGCAATTAACTTCATCCGAAGATGGAGAGAGTTCAGCATGGGGTGTGCTAATCCTCCCGTACAACAAGATGCAGTGACCATCTGCCAAAGAGGCCTCATTGCATCTATTAAAAAGAAGCTCTTGGCAGCAAATATTAGAAGCTTCGATCAATTGAATTCTGCTGTTGCAGAAATCGAGGTATTCTTGGCCGAACAAACAACTCATGCGCCTTATAAGGGTAAGCTCCCTAAAGAGCGCAATCTGCCAGCAAAAGAAATTAATGCTGTTGACTTTCTGCCTAGTGGTGAAGCAAAGGGGGCAGCAATCCCCACTTCCTCAAAGAAAAAAGCAGAACCAAAAGCGCCCCTGCCCACACTCGCTGAGCGCATGAAAGCTCTCTATTCTTTCAGAAAGGAGCATACCAGAAAGCTATTTGATCTCTGTCTGGACAATCAGCTAATATCATTACCAACACCAAAAAGGCCAGCAGATATCAGCAAGGTCAATCAACCCAATTATTGCCCGTATCACCGTATGGTGGGGCATTCAATTGAAGATTGCTTTGTTTTCAAGAATGAGGCTCAAAAAGTAATCCAGGAAGGCCATATATCTATGCAAAATGGTCTGGTTGATCCTCCACAACCGCATACTTCGGATTGGCCAGAACAATCCGTTAATGTTATACATGCGGCTGATCCCGCCACAAGCTCAAATAATCTTGAGGCAGGACCTTCTTGCAATCCACCGCAAGATATTTCTGGAGCTCATTCTCCCCCGAGGTCTAGACATCAGGGTACAAGAAGAACTATACAAAGAGTGCAAAGACAGCTCGAGCAATTACAACAAGGCCTGCAGGAGCTGCGCCAAATCATACAAACCATGGAAAGGCGTCCGAATGTGCCTATTCAGGAATCCCACGCCCTCCAACCTCCTTATCTTTATCCGCCAGCATATCCGGAATTGCCCCCCTTGCCGCCATTTCAAGACCCAAGTGGGTGGTTCCTCGAGAATCCTTTAAATCCTGTTGAGCCGGCAAGGTCATATTCATTTCGTCGCCAGCATACACTATCTCTATTCCGGCTATGTCTGCGATCAGGATATATGGATTATCTGGTCCCAGAAGAATTGAGACCCAACTATTGCCCATATCATCAACTGCTGGGACACGTCATTGAAGACTGTCCAATTTTCAAACAGGAGGTGGAAGAAATGATCCAGCAAGGACGCATCAATATGGGTGATTTTCTGGTCAGTCCCCCACAACCTCATATTCAGCCACCATCAAATGAGCCATACATCACTGAATATCATTCGTTGAATGTCATTAATACATCATTCTCTGGGGTCCTTGAGCCGGAAGGACAACCGCCTATGCCGCATCCATATCTATCCAGCCGATGGTACGATGATTGGCACCCTCTACATCAACGCTCATTTGATCCAGAAGATAATCAATCCATATTCGATCAGCTTAAGATCGGAGGGTTGATAAAAGTATATGACCCTGAGCCTCATACCTCCGGAAAGGAGAAGCAATCACATCTCTATTGTGAATATCATGCCAAAGTCATACACTCTACCAAAGATTGCCCAGATCTCCATGATTGGATCGAAACGAAGATCCGGGAGGGAGTAATTGATCAGGAAGGAAATCCCCTGACCCCCTCACCGCAAATATATGATCCAAGCCCAGAATTCCAAGCACAATATCAAGATCTATGTGAATATTATCATCATCAGCTGGGCTATGGACGACATAGAAGCAAGGCCGATGTTGAACAATTCAGAATTGGCCTGTTTCAATATAGAAATGGAATATCAGAAGAAGCTGCAGCGAAACCAATCTCGCAGCAAGATGAGGAGTTTGTAGATGATTACTACCAACTCCCTCCTGAAATCGTTGAAGAATCAATTAACTCAACCTTTCAGGTACAACCCTTAGAAGCTGAATGGGTCACTGTTGGCCCTCGAAAGTCAAGACATTCTAGAAGACCCGGCAAATCTATCGCCAAAGGTCATTCTAGTAGAAAAAATATTCCTGAACCATCCTCAGGGCAAGAAGTGATGAATTCACTAGAAGTTCTGCAAATGAAGAATAAAGAGAAAAATAGAAGAAGAAATGAGAAAAGAAAAATGAAAAAACAGATGGAGGGTGTTGCAACAGCAGAAGCTCTTCAACAGTTGACTGCTGTTCAAAGACTTCAACAACTAATTGATGAGCTGGATAAATATGTATCTTTCAAGCCCTCTGATAAACCCACACTCGATCAATATATCCCATGGGAAGAGATCGAGCGAAAGCGACGGCTCCGGGATTGGCTACTCCATGTCCAGCATGAAGCATTGCAAGAGGAGGATTTCCCTCCCTCACCAAGCTTGAGCCTCTTTAATGAAGGCGCGGAAATTACTATGGAACAGTTGGACTCCATGTTCAACTCATTCTCCTGCTATATGGTGTTCATCCCTTCTCCAAAGGAATTGCAAACTCCCACAAAAGACGCCACTGCACAAGCAGGAGATAAACCAACGACGCTTGTATACCAGCGTCGATCTCCAGGTAATTCAAATCGTCATTTCAAAAAGGGTCTTGGCAGGCACCAAAAAGCATCTTCCACTACCAAGCATCCAGATAAGATCATACTCTTTCATGGCGAAGAAGCAAGGCCTCCGCCCGAACCTCAAATCCGGGCGGATTCATACATATTTGATCCTTCAGATGAAGAAGGAGGACTGCCCGACAAGGCTTCTCAATCTGAAGATAAAAACTCAAGTCCATATGATTCATCAAATGAGCCAGACAATATTCCTCCTCTTCCCAATGAGAAGTTATTGGCTCCTATCTCTCAAAAGAAGTTCATCAAGTCAAAAGAGCTTTCTGGGTCCTCACCGAGGAAATCCTCTCACTTGGACCAAGTACGCTCTGAGGCTGACGACAAAATTCTTCAGCAACTGACATCACTTCCCGTCAACATCACTGTCTGGGAAGCAATTGCCTGGAGCAAAGACTTGAGAGAAACTCTTGTCAAAATACTCCAAGAACCAGAAACTTATGAAGCTCATATGGCAGATTTCCGAGCTCAGGCATATGAAGCAATGGCGGCAAATGTCACCTTCACTGATGAAGATTTGCTATTATCTTCCCCATATCATAATCGTCCCTTATATATGAAGGGAAACATCAATGACAGGCCATTGAATCGGATCTTGATTGATTCGGGGGCATCCATCAATCTAATGCCCTACAAGACCTTCCAGTCTTTATATCTTATGCCTTACATGCAAAGGGTGCAGGATGTGAAGATTACAGGATTCAATCAAAACTCAGAAAAAGCAGTAGGAAGAGTCACCGTCAGCTTGGCTCTAGGAGACTTCATCAGCAGGGTGACCTTCTTCATTATTGATGCTAATACAACATATAAAGTTCTGCTTGGGAGACCTTGGCTGCATGAAAATTGGGTCATCCCATCAACTCTCCATTAATGCATTAAATACGCAAAAGAGGGGAAGCAGTATACAGTTTTTGCTGATCAAGCCCCCTTCCGGGAGGATGAATGCAACTTGACTGATGCTCTGTTATATCTTGGGGGACCAAATCCTCAACCTTTCTCCTTGTCTAAAGAGAAGGGTAAGCAAATTAAGTGCTCAAATGAAGATAGTGAGACTGGCGAGCTTTTTGTGATAAATAGAAGCCTTGCTAAATCATCTGTAAAGAATTCTCAAAGCAAAGAAATCCGCCCAGAACGGTGAAATATCAGTTATGAGGCTGATCATGTAAGTCAAGTCATTGATGAGGGTATTCCTTTACCACCCAACTGTATGCAGATCTATGCTCCGAAGCCAGAACAAAGTGTTCGGCGATTAAAAACTTTCATCGTCACTTATCAAAGAAAAGAAAGAAGAAAGAATGCAAAAAGGGTGACCAAGCCAATCCTCTTCTACAAAGGGGAATTGATCTTCCCAACTTATACAGAGGATGATTTTGGTTGGAAAGATGGCTCCAACAACCAACTAGAATCGATACAAGAAATGGCTGATATGCCAGCAAAGATCAAAGAAATGTGCAAAAAGCAGAAAATTCCTCAGGAACAAGATATCTCCCGCAGGAATTTCTTCAAGCAACTATGGGAACCCTCTCAAGTCCGGGGGCAACCTCCATTCTCTGGAAGAGATACCAGAGGATTAGGTTATGATACCAGATCCTCCTATACAGTCAATGTTGTTGGATCATCATCAGAGGTCTGCAGCACCCAGAATAATCAGGAGTGTTCCAATTCCAACTCTCAAGATATTACTTCAGTTCTACTAAATGAATTATCAAGTGAAGAGCTACCAGAAGAATTCTGCAAGCAATCTTCATCCATAAATTCTAAAAATAAGAATCTCTATGAAGTCTACGTCACCAACTCCGACGACGAAGGAGATTTCATAGATCTGCAACCAGCTCCTCAAGAAATTGAAGATGGTGGACAGGCCACTATAGATGAATTAATTGAACTCAATCTCGGGAGCCAAGAAGATCCCCGGCCAATCTTTATCAGTGCCATTCTCAATGAACAAGAGAGGCAATCATATCAAATTCTTCTGCTGGAATTCCAAGACTGTTTTGCTTGGAATTATAAAGAGATGCCGGGACTGGAGCCATCAGTTGCTGAACATGAATTATCCATACTTCATACGGCCAAGCCTGTCAAACAAGCTCAAAGGCGTATGCGGCATGAACTAGAATTGAAAATAAATACTGAAGTCGACAAGCTTTCTGAAGTAGACTTCATTGAACCATGCATATATCCAATATGGCTTGCCAATATTGTTCCAGTGAAGAAAAAGAAAGGTCAAATCCGGATATGTATCGACTATAGGGACCTGAATAAAGCATGTCCCAAGGATGATTTCCCAGTTCCAATCACTGAAACAATGGTGGATATGACCACCGGCTATGAAGCTTTGTCTTTCATGGACGGATCTTCCGACTACAATCAAGTCCGAATGGCAATCAAAGATAAAGATCATACTGCATTCAGATCACCCAAAGGTATCTTCAACTACAAAAGAATGCCCTTTGGCCTGAAGAATGCAGGGGCTACATATCAAAGAGCCATGACCAAAATATTTGACGAAATGATTCATGATGTAGTCGAATGCTATGTCGATGATCTGGTCGTCAAAACTGAAAAACGGGAGGACCACTTATATGATCTTCGCCGTGTTTTTGAAAGACTTCGCCAATTCAAATTGAAGATGAACCCTATGAAGTGTGCATTTGGGGTTTCAAGTGGCAAGTTCTTGGGTTTCATCGTCAAATATCGGGGAATAGAAATAGACCCTGATAAAATCAAGGCAATCCAACAATTGCCACCTCCTCAAAATTTGACAGAGCTAAGGTCATTTCAAGGAAGATTAGCCTATATTAGGCGATTCATATCCAATCTCTCAGGAAGATGTATGCCCTTCGGCAAACTGATGAAGAAGAATGCTCCCTTTATCTGGGACCAAGAATGTCAGGATGCTTTTGAACAAATCAAAGGGTATCTTCTCACTCCACCAGTTCTGGGGGCACCAGTTGCTGGGAGATCTCTTATACTCTATATCTCAGCTATGGATGCTTCTCTGGGAGCTCTACTGGCACAAACAAATGAGGATGAAAAAGAGCAAGCTTTATACTATCTTAGCAGAAAGTTAATTGGTCCAGAGCTCCGATATGCTCCAATGGAGAAAGTGTGCCTAGCGCTGGTATTTGCCGTCAAAAAATTGAGACATTATCTGCTGGCCCATGAAGTTAAACTCATCTCCAAGTATGATCCACTCAAATACCTGTTGAGACAACCCGTACTATCAGGACGGCTCGGGAAATGGGCCCTGCTCCTTATGGAATTTGATATCACATATATCCCACAAAAAGCCATCAAAGGGCAGGGTTTGGTTGAATTTTTAGCCGCTCATCCAATAACAGAAGATTCCCTTCTGTCTATAGATCTTCCGGAAGAGGAAACTCTCTCCCCTATAAATGGGAGAGAACATCAAGATCAGGGAACTCCAAATTCCGAAGAAGTTGCCACAACTGAGCTACCCTCTTGGGAATTATATTTCGATGGGGCTTCCCGAACTCTTCAATATACAGATGGCTCCACCTCTGTCTCTACTGGAGCTGGAATTGTCTTTGTCACCCCATATGGAGGAATCTTATACAATTCATGTGCTCTCATGAAGCAACTTACAAATAACGAAGCAGAATATGAAGCTTTAATTATTGGACTTCGATTAGCTCTCGAAATGGGGATCAAAGGTATACAAGTTTACGAAGACTCACAACTGGTCATCCGACAAATATTGGGCCAGTATGAAATTCGTAAACCACAACTACTTCTATATTACAATATAGCCATGAAGCTCAAACAGCAATTCAGCTTTTTCAATATATCCCATATACCAAGAAATGAAAATTCCCAGGCAGATGCTTTGGCCAAATTGGCCTCTGCCATAAAATTGCCGCCTGAAGGAGAAGTGGACATAATGGTCCGCCACAGAAGGCTCATGCCGAGTATCCTCGACGATGAGTCTGATATTGCAATCGAAGAAGTATATAATACAGAGCTAGAAATAACAAATGAATCCGAAGATTGGCGCGAGCCGCTTATCAAAATCAAGAAAGGTTGGCTACCTCCTGACCGAGCACAAAGAATTCAGCTCTTACGCAGGGCTACATCATATCAAATAATAGCAGATCAACTATATAGGCTGGTCCATGAAAAGAAAGGGTCGGTCCTTCTCAGGTGTTTGTCACTCAAAGAAGCCAAAATTATCATGAAAGAAGTTCATTCCGGGCTGTGTGGTGCACACCAGGCAGGAGAAAAGATGAAAATCAATATCAAGCTGAAGGGCTTCTACTGGCCTACCATGTACGCAGATTGCATCCAATATGCCCGTACATGTCATCAGTGTCAAGCATTTGGCCCCATACCAAGGAAATCACCAAATGTACTCCATCCCACTGCGCCAACTTGGCCGTTTGCCGAATGGGGTATGGATATTGTGGGGCCATTCCCACCCTCATCTCAAGGCCACAAGTTCATATTGGCTGCCACAGATTACTTCTCTCGATGGGCTGAAGCTATCCCTTTGAGGGAGGTAACCGGAGAATCAGTGGCCAAATTTGTCAAGCAAAACATAATATACAGATTTGGGACTCCTCACAGAATCATATCCGATAATGGGTCACAATTCAGAAACAAAACAATATATGCCTTGGCGGCAAAATTTCATATTGATTGGAGGACATCGTCAGTATATAATCCACAGGCAAATGGGTTGGCAGAGGCTTTCAACAAAACCCTCTGCAAATTGCTCGCCAAGATAATCAGCAACAGAAAGCGGGAATGGGGAGAAAAGGTTCATGAAGCCTTGTGGGCTTACAGAACTACATATAAAACCCCTACAGGGTGTTCACCCTTCTCCTTAGTCTACGGAGCTGAGGCCATGATTCCTATAGAAATTGAAATGACATCCTATCGGGTGGCAATTCAAAATGAATTTCAATGCCAAGACCAAGATCAAATGGAGACAAGACTCGAAGAGCTTTCCAACCTAGAGGGGAAGCGCCTTGAAGCCTATAAATCCCTTCAAGTGTATCAAGTCAGAATGGTTCGTGCATTCGACAAATTAGCAAGACCCAGAGCTTTTAAGCAAGGAGATCTTGTCATGGTCAAGTGCAGAGAAGCAATGGCCGGAAAGTCATGTGGCAAACTGCAACCCACTTGGCTCGGTCCATATATCGTCACTCTGGCGTATGAAGGAGGAGCGTATCGGCTAGTGGACTATAAAGGTAATGTGCCCTTTCCCCCACTCAACGGGAAACACCTGAAATTGTACCACGCGCCAGAACATGAATTCCCTGGCCAGCCAAAAAAAAAAACAACAATCACCCCAAAAGGCATGAAGCCGAAAGAGAATGAAAAACAATGAAATGAAGTTTGCAACAGATAGGGGCAAAGGAATCAAAACTTCCACCTGTCCGTCATATACCCCGAACTTGTCAGTCCCTACCGAGCATGAAAGCCAAGGATGTTCCATGTATAAACCCAAAAGAAAATATAATAATAGGGGGAAAATTCAATGAAAGATGGGGGCGTATTTTGCGTATCCCGCCAAATGAGGTTCCAAGCTACAACGATAAGCAATATCAAATCCAAAATACCGAAACCATAGCCAACAAACCAAAAAGATAGGCTATGCCAAATCCAAATGCCAAAACCATAGCCAGCAAACCAAAAAGGTAGGCTATGTCAAAATCTCAAAACCATAGCCAACAAACTAAAAAGGTAGGCTATGCCAAATCCAAATACCAAAACCATAGCCAGTAAACCAAAAAGGTAGGCTATGTCAAATCCAAATACCAAAACCATAGCCAGCAAACCAAAAAGGTAGGCTATGTCAAAACCATACTAAAACCATAGCCAGCAAACCAAAAAGGTAGGCTATGCCAAATCCAAATACCAAAACCATAGCCAGCAAACCACAAAGGTAGGCTATGTCAAATCCAAAATCTCAAAACCATGGCCAACAAACCACAAAGGTAGGCTATGTCAAATCCAAAATCCCAAAACCATAGCCAGTAAACCAAAAAGGTAGGCTATGTCAAATCCAAAACCAAAACTAAAATAACCTAAAACCCAAATCCAAACCTAAACTCTATACCAAAATCCACAACAACACTTGAAGTAAAGTAAAAAAAAGGGGGTTAAAAATAAAGATACCCCGATGGACTTAAGTATACGATTCCTTGTGTACTTAAGGGTAAAAAGATCAAAAAATCCAGCTGAGGTGAAAACTCGGAAGGGCGCTTCAGGCAAAAATGGATAACCCCTCAACGTGAAAACCCGAAAAGGCGCGTTGGAAAAAGCCAAAGGGGGCCAGTCTTGGTGAAAACCCGAAAGGGCGCTAAGGCCGGTAATGTGACAAAAAAAAAAGAAGAAAAAAATGTTGATGAAAAAATTTCTCAGTTCTCCATTCATACAAGTCACCACATTACAAAATTGCAGAAGGTGACAGATACCAACCCAATATACAAATGTTATGATATGAAACAAAGGCAGGAAGGCTTCTTCCTCTCCAGCCATTCAAATCTAATTGCGAACCCCTTTAGCCCGGCACCAAGCCATCAAGGAGGGGCGAAATTCGGATCCCAAAGCCAAATGATAAACACTGCTCCAGAGCCCTTTTAAAACCAAGTCCAGGGCCAAATCATATCCGAATCTCATCCTCATATCCAAACCCAAATCCAGAATACCACAAAGGTAACCCAACATATCCATATCCAAACCCAAATCCAAAATACCACAAAGGTGATCCAAGTCACCCGACATATCTATATCCAAACCCAAATCCAAAATACCACAAAGGTGACCCAAGTCACCCAACATACTCATATCCAAACCCAAATCCAAAATACCACAAAGATAACCTAACATACTCATATTCAAACCCAAACCCACATCCAAATTCAAACTTCAAATCCCAATTCCCAATCTTTGGCCAAATTTAAACTACACCTCAAGCCATCATTTACTATACAGCCAAACCGTCGGTCATCCAATCATCCAAGTCAGTCAAGTCTTCGACAGCCTTTTAAAAAAAAAAAACAAAACAAAAGGGGTTAAAAAATAGAGATACCCCGATGGACTCAAATATACGACTTACTGTATATTCGAGGGTAAAAAGATCAAAATCCAGCTGGAGTGAAAACCTGAGAGGGCGCTTCAGGCAAAAATGGATAACCCCTCAACGTGAAAACCCGAAAGGGCACGTTGGAAAAAGCTAAAGGGGGCCAGTTTCGGTGAAAACCCGAAAGGGCACTGGGACTGGTAAAAAAAAAGAAAAAAAAAGAAAAGGTAAGGAAAAGAAGGTGAAAAGGAAGATTTCTTTGTCCTTCATTTGTACATTTATGGAAATTACAAGTCTAAGTCACCGTTGCAAGTTCATAAAAGGTGACAGATACTACATACAAGATGAAAAGAACACTAAGGTTACAAGCTCGAAATACAAGTACTATGATGAAAAACAAAGGCAGGAAGGCTGCTTCCTCTTCAGCCGTTCAGCTTCTTTGATCTTGGAAGATCCAGCCCGGCGAGAACCATCCCCGTTCCTGACAAGGACGGCCTCTTCTTCAGAATCTCTAGCTTCATCCCTGGCGTCTTGAGCTTGGGAAGATCTTGCTTTGCCAAGCTCGCGTTCCAGCCGAGCAATATTCTCGCCTCTCGTGGCCATCCTCAGCTCCCGTGTCTTCCGACGTTTGCGCACATCAGCAGCTCGGGAGTCATTTTCATCAATGTCATCGGATAGCGAACAGGTGTCACTCTCCAAAGTTTGAAGCCGTCGGCCGTAAGAGGCCCGAATCGCATTGGCATGGAGGTAATGCACCTTGTCCCAAGTATCCTTGACGAAGCCCATCCAACGATCGCGGCGGATACCCATGTTAAAAGCTCTGATGGTGTATTTCGCCAATACCCGCCTGATAACTTCTACTGGTGGGGGGTTCGCTGAGGTCACCATTGCCTGGACTTTAGCAGTAAGGCAATCCCAGATGCCGCTATCTTCATCATCAGAACTCAAATCTGGCCGATCTCCGGTAGGCCAGGTTATATTGTGCTCGGGTGGAGCACCAATCTCCAATGCCGGGGAATTTGCAAAATCTGCCAAGATATCAACAGGCACTCAATAAAGACAAATCAAGAAAAATCCAACAAAGCATTTGAACCCTCATCACACCTCACCTGGCGAGGGGACCCTTTCCCTAACCGCCGCCTCAGGATTTGGTGGCTGAACAAAATCCGGCTCCCCTGAATAAAATCCTTCGGATCTGGAGGGATGGTCAGCCAGATGGGAACCAAAATCGCTTGGTGGCAAAACTGGTAGATTAGCATTATAATCCGTGGCGGCATCTGCCTCTTGATATCCTCCGCCATAGCCCCCTACTCCATCCACTTGGAAAGCGGAATGGGCTCGTTCTGCCAAGTATGCGTTCCCGGCATTACCCCAAGGCGAGAAGAAGGGATCAGCAGCTAGTGTGGGATACATGTCTATTGTACCTGACATGAAAAGCTGCTCAAAAAGTTCTTGTCCTTATAAAGAAAAAACAGTCAGAACAGAGGAAGATGTGAATACTGAAGAATGACAGAAAAGAAGAAAAAAGAAAAGGAAATGCACAGTGATTCGAGAAGGTATACTCACCCAGAGGAACCTCTGCCGTAGCCGTGGATTCCTCAACAGGTACAGGAATATAAACCTCTGTCGGGGTGGAAGTTGAAGAATCAAGCTCTCAAGTATTGTCAAGCACCCCAAGCAAGTGGGAGATGCCGAGGAGAATAAATCTCCGGATAAAAATACGGCACGGAAGAATTCCGGCATTACGAGGTCTACAAGACCACATGTGAAAGATAAGTACGAGAACAAGTCCGCCACGAAGGCTCCAAAGACTTGCAATTGATTCTCCGTCCGGGACGGCAGAACTTCCGACAAAATATCCGGAATGGCACGGGATTCTCCAAAGGGCAAGACCCCTTCAAATGAAGGGGAGGGTGGTCTATTTATAGACTTTTTAAGCCCCTCCCCTAAACCGATGAGAATACCATCGGTTAGGGGTTTTTTTCCCCTAACCGATGGTAGCTCCATCGGTTAAGGGGGTTTTCCCCCTTAACCGATGAGGCTTCCATCAGTTGGAAGGGGAATCCCCTCCAACCGATGGTACTTCCATCGGTTAGAGGGGAACTCCCCTCTAACCGATGGAGCTTCCATCGGTTAGGGGAGTTTTCCCCTCTAACCGATGGATGTTCCATCGGTTAGGGGGGATCCCCCCTAAACCGATGGAACTTCCATCGGTTAAGGGGTCCCCCCCCTTTTTTTAAAAAAAAACACAAAACAAAAAAATACAGAAAACAGAAAAATAAAGAAAACAGAAAAAACACAGAAAAAACAGAAAATAGAAAAAACAGAAAATAAAAAAAAGGGGAAAAGCCCTAACCGATGGTACCCCCATCGGTTAGAGGGCCTTTAACCCTCTAACCGATGGGAGTCTCATCGGTTAGAGGGAGCTAACCGATGGAACCCCCATCGGTTAAACCCCCCCCCATTTCCATGCAATGTAAGGGGGTGCCTTCCCCTATAAAAGGCACCCCCATTCCCCATGAAAGCTCTCTCCGGGATCCCCCATTCCCCATGTAAAAGGCTGGCTCTCTCCCTCTCCCACTCAAGCCTTCCATTGTTCCCCCTCCAAAGTTGAAAGAAATAGAAATCTCCAAATTCTCAAAGGCTCCCCTCTTGGTTCTCAATCTCCTCTCTTTGTGAGTCAAGGTACCAAATCTCCTCCCGAGCATTGAGAAGTTGTTCGCATACGGCATCGGCAAACTTCATCGGCTAAAAGTCCGCAATAGCGGCACCGGCCCTCACAGGCTATAGGTTCTAAATACCGTCCATTCCGGACATATGGTATTTTAGATACCTTTGTTATTCATGCCACCTCCCATCGAGTTTTAAACTCTCCGGGATGGTGTGTTTGTGCTATATGCATATGTTTCTTAGAGGAGACTCTGCCCAAGTGGAGATTCTGCTCGAGAACATATTCATATATTCACAGATTCGTCTTTTTATATATGTGTTTCTTAGAGGAAACTCTGCCCAAGCAGAGATTCAACCTAAGAACATATCTATAAATTTCAAATCTGTGTTTATATTTATATGTTTCTTAGAGGAGATTCTGCCCAAGGGGAGATTCTGCCCAAGAACATGTTTGTATATTCACAAATTGGTATTTTTATATGCATGTTTCCTAGAGGAAACTCTGCCCAAGTGGAGATTCCGCCTAAGAACATACCTATAAAATTCAAATTTGTGCCTATACACATATGTTACTTGGAAGGAAGCTCTGCCCATGTCAGAGTTTTCCCTCTAAAAACATATCAATATAACCACAAACTTTGTATTTATATACATGTGTTCCCAAGAGGAAACTCTGCCCAAACGGAGTCTCCGACTACGGACATGTCTATATAATCATAAATCCGCAATTATATGCATATGTCTCTCAAAAAGGATTCTGCATATGCAGATGGTACCTTTTGCTGGATACTCCATTCAAATAGGAATACCGGCGAGAAAATATGCGTAAACTGCAAATTTATGATTATACCATGGTTTGCCGAGTCGGAATCGGAAGGCGAATCGGGTTGCTCCTGATTCGCTCCGATTCCCCCCGAATCGGTCCGAATCGGACCGATTCGCATGGGTATATTATATATAATATATAATATGATATATATATATTGCAGATATATATATATGTATTACATATATGATATAATATTATATATATATTTATATTATATATAAAGGGAATCGGGGCGAATCAGGCGAATCAGGGATCGGGTTTCCCCTGATCCGCTCCGATTCGGGGGAATCGGGCCGATTCGCCCCGCCATGACAAACCATGGACACACATACTTTTTTTAAGGGCAAAATCCCTCCGGACAAAGGTTCTCTGGGGACACATGGATATAAGTACATGTTCATATGAATATATCTCCGTGAGGGCATTCCGTATAAGCGGAAACTCTGCCAAAATAAATTTATGAAAATTGTGATGATATACACACATCCAAAGAAAAAGGGGACAGGACCCGAACTGTGACAGGACCCGAACTGTGATAGGACCCGAACTGTGATAGGACCCGAACTGCGCTCAGTTGCTCCAAAGAGCAGTATGATGCATACTCACAAGAATTGTGTTCATATGGACAGTTTCCAGAAAGGAACTTCAAGTTGACAAGAACGTCCATGGAGATATGTGTATACGTTCTCCGAAAATTATACAAGTAAAAAAAAAATGATGAATGATGAATGAATGAAACAATGAACGAGGAGAAAGGAAATTCTGCCTCAATTCAGACTTCATTTAAAAGAAGGATGTTGTAAAAGAATATCACGTCATAAAAATTAATCAATGTAGCAACTCTTCTAATACAGAAATGCTACTTTGAATCACAACTTCCCCCAAGTTCAGAATCAAATGCACGGGTATATACCCGTCTGCAATAATAATCCTCAGGTTTTCCAAAATAAAACCTTCAAACAACATCTTTCTCAAAAAAGGAAAGGAGGGAGACCCCAAACGAGTTCACGGAAATATACCTATTCCCTTCTCAAAAGTCATATCTCGGACTCCACAAAGGGCAGTCTTTTCAAAATGAAACGCTCAAAGCATTTCAAAAAATAACCAAAAGAAAAATGATACATCATGACCAGGATTTTTTCTAAAAAAAATGTGTACTCTCTCATCCCCTTTTGCTACGAATGGTATTCGAGTTAAAACTGAGGTTAAATAAACACCAAGAGTCTTAACTCGATGTAAATATAACATCGATTTCGATCGATGGAGACAGAGGTCCAGCACATGTTACCCTAATTGTCTGATGAGTATAGATACGGGACTCAAGGAGTTCAGATAAAAAAACGGCGCACTCTAGTCGCCCGTCACACGGGCATCCCCGTCCATTTCATGGACAACCCAGTCGTCCGTCACACGGACACCTTTGTCCATTTCGTGGACACCCAATATTTCTCCTCCGCATTGCGCGGATTCCTTTTTTTTTGTCTGTTAAACAAACTGGCACGCCCCGCAAAATTCAAAGCACGTAAAACGAATACATAAACCACATAAAATGAAATGAGCCAACAAAATCAAATGATATGTTAAAGTGATATTCTTCCCGTGTCAACAGTGGTCTATTTATAGACTTTTTAAGTCCCTCCCCTAAACCGATGAGAATACCATCGGTTAGGGGGTTTTTTTCCCCCTAACCGATGGTAGCTCCATCGGTTAAGGGGGTTTTCCCCCTTTAACCGATGGGGCTTCCATCGGTTGGAAGGGGAATCCCCTCCAACCGATGGTACTTCCATCGGTTAGAGGGGAACTCCCCTCTAACCGATGGAGCTTCCATCGGTTAAGGGGAGCCCCCCCCTAACCGATGGTGCTTCCATCGGTTAGGGGAGTTTTCCCCTCTAACCGATGGATGTTCCATCGGTTAGGAGGGGATCCCCCCTAAACCGATGGAACTTCCATCGGTTAAGGGGTTTCCCCCCTTTAAAAAAAAAAAACAACAAGACAAAAAAAAAACAGAAAAACAGAAAAATAAAGAAAACAGAAAAAAAACACAGAAAAACAGAAAACAGAAAAAACAAAAAAAATAGAAAAAACAGAAAATAAAAAAGGGCCCTAACCGATGGAACCCCCATCGGTTAGAGGGCCTTTAACCCTCTAACCGATGGGAGTCTCATCGGTTAGAGGGAGTTTTCCCTCTAACCAATGGGAGTCTCATCGGTTAGAGGGATCTAACCGATGGAACTCCCATCGGTTAAACCCCCCCCCCATTTCCATGCAATGTAAGGGGTGCCTTCCCCTATAAAAGGCACCCCACTCCTCTCCTCCTCCTCCCCCCGGATCCCCGATTCCCCATGTAAAAGGGCTCTCTCTCTCTCCCACTCAAGCATTCCATTGTTCCCCTCAAAGTAGAAGGAAATAGAAATTTCTAAATTCTCAAAGGCTCCCCTCTTGGTCCTCAATCTCTTCTCTTTGTGAGTCAAGGTACCAAATCTCCTCCCGAGCATTGAGAAGTTGTTCGGCATCGGCAAACTTCATCGGCTAAAAGTCCGCAATAGCGGCACCGGCCCTCACAGGCTATAGGTTCTAAATACCGTCCATTCTGGACATATGGTATTTTAGATACCTTTGTTATTCATGCCACCTCCCATCGAGTTTTAAACTCTCCGGGACGGTGTGTTTGTGCTATATGCATATGTTTCTTAGAGGAGACTCTGCCCAAGTGGAGATTCTGCTCGAGAACATATTCATATATTCACAGATTCGTCTTTTTATATATGTGTTTCTTAGAGGAAACTCTGCCCAAGCATAGATTCAACCTAAGAACATATCTATAAATTTCAAATCTGTGTTTATATTTATATGTTTCTTAGAGGAGATTCTACCCAAGGGAAGATTCTGCCCAAGAACATGTTTGTATATTCACAAATTGGTATTTTTATATGCATGTTTCCTAGAGGAAACTCTGCCCAAGTGGAGATTCCGTCTAAAAACATACCTATAAAATTCAAATTTGTGCCTATACACATGTGTTACTTGAAAGGAAGCCCTGCTCATGTCAGAGTTTTCCCTCTAAAAACATATCAATATAATCACAAACTTTGTATTTATATACATGTGTTCCCAAGAGGAAACTCTGCCCAAATGGAGTCTCCGACTACGGACATGTCTATATAATCATAAATCCGCAATTATATGCGTATGCCTCTCAAAAAGGATTCTGCATATGCAGATGGTACCTTTTGCCGGATACTCCATTCAAAAAGGAATACCGGTGAGAAGATATGCGTAAACTGCAAATTTATGATCATATATACACATACTTTTTTAAGGGCAAAATCCCTCCGGACGAAGGTCCTCTAAGGACACATGGATATAAGTATATGTTCATATGAATATATCTCCGTGAGGGCACTCCGCATAAGCGGAAACTCTGCCAAAATAAAATTATGAAAATTGTGATGATATACACACATCCAAAGAAAAAGGGGACAGGACCCGAACTATGACAGGACCCGAACTGTGACGGGACCCGAACTATGACAGGACCCGAATTGTGACAGGACTCGAACTGTAACAGGACCCGAACTGTGATAGGACCCGAACTGTGCTCAGTTACTCCAAAGAGCAGCATAAATGCATACTCACAAGAACTGCGTTCATATGGACAGTTTTCAGAAAGGAGTTTCAAATTGACAAGAACGTCCATGGAAATACGTACATACGATCTTTGAAAGTCATATTCATACAAGAAAAGAAAAATGGATGATGAATAAATGAAACGATGAACGAGGAGAAAGGAAATTCTGCCTCAATTCAAACTTCATTTAAAAGAAGGATGTTGTAAAAAAATATCATGTAGCAACTCTTCTAATACAGAAATGCTACTTTGAATCACGACTTCCCCCAAGTTCAGAATCAAATGCACGGGTATATGCCCGTCTGCAATAATAATTCTCAGGTTTTCCAAAATAAAACCTTTTAACAACATCTTTCTCAAAGAAAGGAGAGGAGGGAGACCCCAAATGGGTTCACAAAAAATATACCTGTTCCCTTCTTAAAAGTCATATCCCGGACTCCACAAAGGGCAGTCTTTTCAAAATGAAACACTCAAAGCAAAAGTATTTCAAAAATAACCAAAAGAAAAATGATACATCATGACCAGGATTTTCTAAAAGAATGTGTACTCTCTCATCCCCTTTTGCTACGAATGGTATTCGAGTTAAAACTGATGTTAAATAAACACCAAGAGTCTTAACTCGATGTAAATGTAACATCGATTTCGATCGATGGAGACAGAGGTCCAGCACATGTTACCCTAATCGTCTGATGAGTATAGATACGGGACTCAAGGAGTTCAGATAAAGAAACGGCGCACCCTAGTCGCCCGTCACACGGGCATCCCCGTCCATTTTCATGGACAACCTAGTCGTCCGTCACACGGACACCCTTGTCCATTTCATGGACACCCAATATTTCTCTTCCGCATTGCGCGGATTCCCTTTTTTTGTCTGTTAGACAAACTGGCACGCCCCGCAAAATTCAAAGCATGTGAAATGAATACATGAACCACATAAAATGAAATGGGCCAAACAACCACCAAACAAAAAAAAAAAAACCAAACGACATGTCCAAGCTTATAATCTTCCCGTGTCAACACAGAGTCAGTAACAAATTTAACATAATTAAACCTCCTATATATTCATAATAAGCAGCTGCATAACAACCACCCATACAATTAAATAGATTTTCCGCGACTTGAACGAAGTAATCTTTTGAAAGAAATATCAGGAAATCGCTGGAGTCTGTATTGCTATGGTGAAAGAAAGAAAAAAAAAACATTCCTAATGGTTCGTTTCTCATCTTTATCTTCTACATTTTTTGTTCTGCTTAGATATATGCATCATGTGACACACACACACATATATAGTTACTTTTGGGTAACTGAATGGAGTTCCTTGAGTTGTCCAAATCACACGCTGATCTAGCCAAAGCGCCCAAGCCCCAGTCTGCTAAAGTCTGAAATGTGAAGTGTGCCTCTTTCAGTTTAAGTTATTGTTTCTAAATGCCTCTTTCAGTTTAAGAGATTGCTTCAAACGATTTTGTTTTCTTAGCTATGAAAAGACATCTCAGAAAATTAGGAATTATAGAAAATGCAGTTAATTGGGACAAAAATGAATAGTCAAAAAGCTAATAATTTCAAAAAATTTGAACTTTGCTTAAAGAAAAAGAAAATGATCTTGGTAAAGAAAATACATGTTGAGGCAGTGAGTAAGTGGACAGAAACTGAGTAGTAGGCTACTTTCCCTGCACATTAATTTTTTTTTAAGGTTCTGTTCGGTTCTGTAGGTGTCTATGTCATTTCCAAAGGCATCTATAAAAAATGCAAATGGTGACATGCACATCAAAATTATAATTTCCTATAGACAAACTATATTGCTATGTTCCTCCTGGGCAAGTATGAAAAATAATTATTCAGGAAAGACTAATTACAAAATAATTAGAACATTGAGAATATTTCAATGGAAGGCCTCAGTGATATAATACAAATTCAATATCTGTCCTTTAAAAACTCATGACATAAAAGTCCGAGAGTTCATTCTTAAAACTCATAACATTAAAAAAAGAAACGGGTGGAACCAATTAATTGCCCCTTTTTAAAAAGCCTTAAAATTCAATTTGTTTGAAAGGACATTATTTCTGGGGAGCATATCATTTAGAGAAATAAGAGTACATTATTGCCCTTCACAATTTCCATTTATGTGTAGGTGTTCTATACAAACTATAGCAAAGGAAAGGAAACCATACAAACATTGGAAACCTAAAAGAATAGACAGAAAACAAACCAAAACCTGAAACAAAATACTTTACCTCCAATTTAAAACAGAAAACGAACATGTCTGGGAAATGAGAGTTAAGAAAGAGTGGCATCAATTAAGGACTTCTGGGAAAAAAAAAATATTAGATGCGCTCTTCTCACTTTTTTTTGCATTAGGTAAAATTACTTGGCACCTGATCTCCCAAAAATAAAAAAACAAAATCAATCAGATATAATTCATAAACAAACATGATGTCATAAAATTCATGGAAGGGAACATGAATTTTAAGTAGCTTGCTTTCATGGGAGGGAACAATAAGAAAAGAATGTAATAGGATAGAACCTTAAATTTCAGTCTATATATGCTCATAGCTGCTTATCTTTTTTTAAAAAATCAAAACTTGAAACCAAATACTTTACCTCCAATTTAACAGACACTTTACTATCAATTGGCCAGTTCCATGTGACTAATGCTTGTAACACTATATATTTAGATATATATTTAGACATCCAATTCTAATGCACCTATGGTTTTAAAACAGAAATTATTTAAAAACCTTAACATCTAATATTGTAACATCCAGTTTTAAAAATCCAGTAAAAAACATAGATGGAAAAGTTCAGAATCTGTGCTTGAAATCAAATGCAACAACATAAAAATTGGAAATTCCAGAAACACTCAAAACTTAGAAATCAAATATCTCTGGCCATTATAATTGACATGCTTCTTAAACCATAAACAATAAATTGAAATGAAAGGACTGATGAAGAACCAATGATTTGCCCCTTTTTTAAACATGCATATTAAACTAACAGTTGACAGAAAAGTCAGGATATCTAGTTTTAGTTATTAGAGAGTGTAGAGTGTTTAAGACAGTGAAAAAAAAATTAAATGGGCAGAACATCTAGCTCTAATACATCAGTTGACAGTAAACATTAAAAACTCTCAACAGAAACCATATATAGTGGTGAAAAAAATCTAATGACAATCATAGAGGATGACAGAAAGGAACATTTTAGAAAAAGAATAAGACATGCCCATCAGAGTGGATGACAGTGGGATTATCAATCATTAAAACACAACCAAAATGAAGACAATTATAGCCAGTCAGAAAACCAAAATCCCCTTCTACTACTGTCAACTATTGTTTGCTTGAAGTTAATAAGGAGTTGCTTTTACAGGGGTAAGCAAGGTCCAGTATTATTGGGGAGGCAACCTTGAATTTAGCAGATCCCAAAGATGCTGTTCCTGTTTCACTTCCGTTTTCCATAATGCAATTATGGATAAATTTTACAGGTAAAAGATGTCTTTCAAGAAGTGGTTACCCATTTACCTTTTCATTTGATTTCTTTACCAAGTTAACTGTTGTATATTCACTCTAGGCTTACCCCAAAGTTTACTTGCTATCAAGCAATGAAACCACCATAATTAATTGAAAAATGTCACATTTGTCTTAAATGTCTATTTTCTAGTCTTTCTAATACTGTTTTATTGTCATGGTTTGACCTTGAGTTTGGACAATACTATTCCCATAATATTCAAGGCCAGTAGGCTGGCCGTTCAGGAAACTTGTGCGGATCGTTTTTCTTTTCTTTGATCATCTGTCATTCTCAAGTGCAAAAATATTTTCAAAAATCTTAATATACTCAAATATCCATCCTATTTTCTTCCTCAACATCCTCCTCCTACTAAACCCTCCTCTCCATGGATCACAGCCCCTGTGAGAAAAAAAGATTCACCACATAGCAGTAAATCAGCAAGCCTACTTGCTAGGGATTATCAAATTCATTTAAACACAACCAAAATGAATGACATAAAGGAAAAAATTCTGAAACTTTCAAATTCATTTAAACATTAAACAGGTTGTTGGTTTGGCAAATTCAGTTCTTCAGTGCCTGACATATACAGAGCCTTTTGTTGCATATTTGAAGAGCTTGACATATACAGGTGATTTTGGAAATGAGTATTGCAATTCTCAATCTCCCAAAGGCAGCCATATTAGGGATCCACGACTATGAATATCTATAATGATTTCTGGCTAGTATTTGAAATGGTTAAGCTAACACCATTTTCTTCCCAGCTATGACATATTTGGTCTTTCAATCCAATCCTTTTTGAACTCATCCCTCCAGAATCTACCACTCTACCTTTTGTCCTTACCTAATTTTATCATCATCGATTTGTTTTGGTAATGCCCAATTTTTGCTGGAAGTACTAAACTGAACATTCAACAGGGTGCTGGTTTGGCAAATCTTGGCAGTACTTGCTTTCTTAATTCAGTTCTCCAGTGTCTGACATATACAGAGCCTTTTGCTGCATATTTAAAGAGCATGACATATACAGGTGATTTTGAAAATGAGTATTGCAAATCTCAATCTCCCAAAGGCAGCCATATTAGGGATCCATGACTCCTGGCACACTTCAAGGTTTTCAAGGAAGTTAGTATTTTTTCCCCTTATTCTGTCTCCTCTGAGAATCCAATGTATAGAATAATTTAAGCTCTTCTTTTATTCTGATTAACATATGTTTGTTCAAGCAAACTGGGCATTTTTCATTCATGTAATCTATAAGGAAGTAAGCGGTTCCTAGGATCATACAGCAATTGGAAATGTTCAACCTCCACTGATTTTCCTGATATGAATTTCAGGAAGGCAGACTGCGTCCAACTTCAGTTGGAATGGTAAGATTCCCTTACATTATACTTCTCATGGTAGTTGTTTCATAGATTTCCTTTCTATAAAATTGATTTCAGTAGTCATATATTGTTTTGCTTTGTACTTCCTCATTTTTATATACAGGTGTTATACATGTTTTATCTTGCTCATAGTATAACTGTTTTCAAGTAACTGATTTTATCTTCCTCATAGTATACAGGTCTTCTGACTCCTACAATTTCACATTCATTTATAATGTATGTTTGCTTCTTGATGGGTGTCATGACCATGGAATATCAGACACAGTTTTTTAAATCAGAGTTAATTCTTATGATAATAAAGAGATAGACAATTTTGAAAACACCCATGATATATAAAAAAGATAGACAAAAGTTTAATAAATGACAATTTTGAAACTATATAATAGATTGCTATAAAACTGTAAAGCTATAATCTTTTGGATAATATATTAAAAACTCATGACATAAAAAAATCAAATGGGCAGAACATCTAGTTGCCATCTCCTCCCCAGCAGGCCTTCTGTCCCATTTAGTCCTGTCAACGGATCTATCTGATCCGAAAATTTGACCCGGATCCGATTAGAATTTCGGATCCGGGTCACATCATTTAACCCGAACTAGTATATTTTGGGGTCAGAAGAGTTGATCCAAAATGGATCATTTCGGGGCGGATTTCCGGGGCGCCAATAGGGGAATCCGGATCCGTGGTCCGGAGAGAAGGGCCAAAACCCAGCCATCCCCAGGCAGTTCCCAACTTTCCCAATCCCCACCCTCGTAAGACTGGAAGCAAAGGTAGGGTTTCCTTCCCGATCGGCGACGACGGCGGCATCTTCCGTCCGATCGGCGACAACGGCGGCATCTTCCTTCCGATCGGCGACGACGGTGGCCGTCCTTTCCCGATCGACGACAACGGCGGCCATCCTCCTTCCGATCTGCGACGACAGCGGCCATCCCTTCCCGATCTGCGACGACAGCTGCCATTCCTTCCCGATCGGGAACAGTACTGAGCCAGCCCTGATCTGAGCGGAGCACGCGAGGCCCTCGACTCCGAGTTCGTGGTGGAGATCAAGAACGCATGCGCCTGCATCCAGAAGAACGTGCGGATCTACGCGCCGGGATTCGTCAGCCAGAAGCTTGTCGACCCCCTGGTGTTCAGGCCTGACAGCGGCACCTTCCTCGTCAACGGTGGGAACCCCATCCCCGCCGGATCCACCGTCAAGTTCAGCTACTGGTGGGACACGGCTTCCCGCTTCTACCCGGCCAGCTCGCTGCCTCTCTGCCCCTGAAATCGACATGCATGGCACACTCATAAATATAGCTCAACTGGTGATCTATTCGTATGTAAGTATATATAGTTCAGAAGAGTTCGAGTTCTTCTTAATATATGAGAGGACGAGACACATTAAATATTAGAAGAGTTTTTACGAAAAAAAAAATCCGAGATTTCTTATGTTTCGGTTTAAATTTTTTTTGTAAACAAAAATAATCTCATCTTAAATTCTCTACTGACTGCGATACTCATATAGAAGTTGTGGTCCAAGATGTATATGGCTTGTAAGGCAGAATCCCCCTGCAGAATTCGTGTGTACCAACACTGTCTTGATGTTCCTTTCTGGTTTCTTTGTGAATGGTCCATACGCTCTTATTACCACTGCTGTTGCAGCAGACCTTGGCACACAGGACATGATTAAAGGGAACTTGCGAGCTTTGGCTACTGTGACAGCCATTATTGATGGCACTGGCTCCGTTGGTGCAGCGCTGAGGCCTTTGCTCACAGGGTACATTTCAAGTTCAACAAGGGGTTGGAACAGTGTTTTTGTTATGCTGATCCTTGCAACTTCTCTCGCAGGCACCTTTGTGATTCACATTGCAAAAACGGAGGTTGTTAGCAAGATAGGTGAAAGAAAGTAGCCTCACCTTAGCATTTTACATGGTATTTTTTTTTTCTGTAGCTCTGTACAATGATTTTTGTACACTCTTTACAGTTAATTGAAATGAATTCATACAGTAGCCCTGTTTGTATCGTTATATCTTTTGATCTTGGAGTTCATTGTAGAAAGAGGAAGACGTTGGAAAGTATCCATCTGTATGTATGTTGGAGCACTTAGATTTAGCATGCTAGAGTTCTAGATGTTGCAATGTGTATATGATGTAATGTTATTTTTTTGAGATATGATGTTCTTCATCAGTCAATGGAATACATGAATCAGGTTTTCCAGGCACTTTCTTTTCACTTCATCAAGTTTCAGATCAGCAGGGCCTTTTTGGAGTTACATAATAATTCAAACTCTTTGATTTTTCTGATGCATATGCAGTGAAAAACTTACATCATATATGTTTTATCTATTATACTAATGTTTCCTCTTAATTCAAGAACATATATGTTTTATCTATTATACTAATTTTTCCTTGTTACTTCAGGACCTGGCATTTGATCTTTCTGTTGCTGCTCTTTTGGGTGACAATATATATAATTTTGGAGAGCTTCTGGCACATCCAATTGTAAGGGGAAATTTCAAGTTCTATGCATCTTTACTTAATGTTACATATTTTCCTCTACTTTATATTTTGAGTAATTCTTGTTGCTCTTTTCCACTGTAATTTTACTGTCTTTTGGTGATACTGATACCAACTGTTATTATGTCAGGGTTAAGTTACCTCAGGATATATATAATAGACAGATGTGAAATCAGCTGACCTTTACATTGATGCTGTGTGAATAAGATGTGCTCTGGTTAGGGAATGTGATTGTATTAAATTTCTTTTGTGGATTACGATACATGACAATGTTGCACATGTAACTGGTTCGAGGCGTTTAGGTTATTACATTAACATGGAGATAACTGGGAGGAGATGCTGGAAATCATTGCCAAAGCAAGTTTCCTTTACTGCAAAGTTTAAGCTGGTGTTTGAACTACTGTAGTTCTTAATGATGTTTGAACTACTGGAGTTTTTTTTTAATAGATGTGTCTGACACAACTTGCGCCCTTCAATTTTTTTTCACTGTTTTGCCAAAGAATACAGTTATATCCTGTTCTTATCTGTCAATTTTTCAACTTATTTAGAAGATGGAAAATGTTTTTTTTGGTAAGTTAAAAAATTTTAAATTATTCATTCATCTCTTACAGGCATATCAGGAGATGGAATAGCTAGTACCTAGTGAAAGCCACCAAAGAGAACCTGTAGAAGAACAGATCCATTTTTTGCAGGATGCTCACCATTACTGTGATCAGCACAGATTTTGTGTATTTAACTAAATTTTTATGAATAGTCTTACTGTGATCAGTACAGATTTGTTTTTTTTGTCAGATTTTTCAACATTTTTATGTATGTTTAATCAGAAATTTTTTGTGTGTTCTTGCTAATAGCCAGTGGTTCAGCGCAGTCTGAGTATTTTTTTTATTTTTCCAGATTTTATGAATGTTCTTGCTATAACTCAGCATAGATTTAGGTGTTTATTTATTTTTCAGATTTTTTTTATGTATGTTTAATTAGATTTTGTGATGTTCTTGCAAGTTGCTATAACCCAGCATAGATTTGGGTGATTTTATATTTTTTCAGTTTTTTTTATGTATTTAACTAGATTTTATGAATGTTCTTCCTGTGATCAGTACAGTTCGAGTATTTTTTTAATTTTTTTTCAGATTTTTATGATATTTTAAACAAGTATACAGTATGTAATATTTTTAAAGATTTTTTTAAGATTTTTTATTATATTTCTTTTGAATTTTCAGATCCAGATCCAGATTGGGATCCAAAATAAGGGTCTAGATTCAGATCCGAATTCAAAAAGTTGTTTTGAATGTACCTGGAATTTTTAAAGAATTTTTATTATATTTTTAGATTTTTTATCACAAATAGGATCCGGATCCAGATCCGTATCCGAAAATGTAATTTCGGATCCTGATCCAAATAAAATCCGAAATGTTGATTAGATCCGGATCCGGGTCGGATCCGAATCTACTGGTTTCAGATCCGAATTCGGATCACAGTGGATCCGACCCGGATCCGGTGCTTTGACAGCCCTAGTCCCATTGTTTCGCACATGATATACAAATGTGATATTCCTGATTCTTATATGTTTTAACCCTGTTGGATATCAATACCTTTTTAAAAAGGGAGGAATTGCTATGTTCCTCCTGGGTAAGTAAAATTAATGTAACTATTTGATTAAAGCTTCTAAAACCGAAGAGTGTGTGAGAGAGTTAAGACAATGTAACTATTTGATTAAAGCTTCTAAAACAAAGCAGGGTCAATTTGACGTTGACATGTTCATTGGTTGCTGAGCCAGGATGCTATAATCAGTGTCGGAAGAAATCTCAAAGTGGAAGTTTATATGGTTTGAAGCTGAAACCTTTGTATCTTTGCATGGATTCATCTACCTTTGTGTCGGAAGAAATCCTCTACTGTAACCTCTACAGGCTCCAATCTAAATCTAACTGGCCTAGTTAAATATTGAATGTTTTGGTGCAAAAAGAAGCAAGGACATGTGCCCCTACCTAGTACATGAAACTTATGGCAGACACCTTCAATTGGTTAAGAGCACAGTCTCACATGTAATGATACTGTTGAGGAGGTGATATTCCTCATTGGCGGATAAATCTGTTGGCTAGATGCCCAGCCCCAACCTGGTAAATCTATACTTCACTTAACTCACATTGAAATCTATACATGGGAAAATGAAGCTGGATGGCTGGATTGTCTTCCTTCCTCCCAACCAACCATGCCTCAGATATTATAATTGTCTATGTCAACATGCACATTAAAGCCTATAACCATAAAACTATTTTTGACAGGAAACAACTTGAACTGTTTTAATATGTTAATATGCACTTTAAAACCAAAACCATAACATCTCAGCTTTTAAAACAAAAAGTATTTTAAAACCATAACATCTCAGCTTTCAAAACCAAAAAACTGTTTTTCTGACAGGATAGCTCCAACCTTGAGATTAGTGTCATAAGTTAAATAATCATTTATGGAATTACAGTTCCATATGCACATTAAAACCTTAAAGCATAAAACTGAAATCTAATTTTCTGTTAATCTGATAAGCAAAAAAGTTTCAGGTTCTCTACTCTCTGAAATCAAATTATTTCATTGACAGCCCCCAGTAATACATAAAAAATTCAGAAAGCCATGTCATTTTCGAAAGATTTGGCTATCCTTTTATCTTAGATAATACAATCTAATAATCTATCAACTGGCAGAAGATGAGGATTTCAGAAAAACTAATTCACTTGAATATCTAATAATATATATAGTTGCACAGGGGAATATATAACTTATATGATAATACAATCTATCAACTGGCAGAAGTGACAAATGAAGGAAAAAAATGCAAAACTTGGGATTGGGTTTCCTCTGCTTACCAGAGTGGATGATCTCTCCGACCCTGCATTGGTAGCGCCTGCTTCGACAACATGTGCCTTGCCATTGTGCTCTCTCCCCTTTCTTGCAGAGCGTATAGTCCCTGGCTTCTGCCTGCTCTTGAGAAAACCTGAAACCAAAAAACAAAATCTGAAACCAGAAACTAAAACTCCAATGTTCAGAGAAAGAGAGACCAATGCTCATAACTTGCGCTAAACTCTTTTGATAAACACATAAGACCCTTTCCCAATCATCACATGTCTGTTAATTCATAAAAGCACATAAAAATTCAAATGCCTCAACATTACTATAACTACCCACATCCAACATATATTTCAAACTTCTAATTATATTACAATGAAGTTTGTATGAAAAAAAAAGAAATCAAGATATCTACTTTTAGTGCACAGAGAGTGTGAGAGAGAGTGAAACCTACAACTAAAGCTCCAAAGGGTTGAAAACTCAAAACTTTTGAGACCCTGAAGAGCTATTAATACCCAGGGTGAAAAAGATCACTAATCTCAAGATCGATCATTTAAACACAACCAAAATGAATAGACAGAAAAATAAAAATTCTTAAAACTTTGAAAGCAAATAAATCTGAATAGCTGGAAAGCAAATAAATCTGTAAACATATAAAGGGCAAAATAAGGTGGGGTCATTAAAGAGGAAACACATGTGAAAAATATGTGATTAATCTGATGAAAAATGGTAGGATCAGCAGAAAAGAACACTTTAGAAAATAACATCAGCATTAAAACATAAGCATAAATGAAATTAACTGGCACATTAAAACCTATAGGTCCTTGATCTATATGTGCTTATAACTGTTTATGATATCCAAAAAGTTGTAATTACTTGAAGATAAATGATGTTAACAAATAAAATGAGTACCTTATTTTTCTCTAAAGTTATGAACAAAGAAGAAACCCATTTAATTAGGGGATGCTGAAACCTTCTCGCAAGGGAGCATTAATCCAATGTAATATAATGACTTTAAAACAATATCTCTTTAATATCCTCTTCTTCAGAAACTTCCTACACCGACACAAAGGAAATGGGAGAAGAGAAAGAAAGAAAGCATTTATTCAGTAGAAAAGATGTAGCAAATACCGACAAACATCAAATTGAAAGAAGGTTGTGATGGCAAAAAGGAAGAAACTGGGCAGAGCGCTAGAAAATTCAGTTAATTGAGCTGAAAAAAGTGCAATACAATGAAAATGCTAACTCAATGGCATCCTTAGTAAACTTTTCTGGATGGAAAGATTCCAGAAATAGTAAACACTCAAAATTCCAGAAACAGTAAATTTGTCTGTGTTCGCAAGCCTGCTGTAATCCAAGTCCCCGTCGCCATTGCCGCCGCCTGTCCTTTGCACGGTGGTCTTCAGGTAGTGCAGGAGGAACCTGGTGAGGATGAGGTTCCTGTTGTCGGTGCTGTAGGCGCCGAGGGTTGTAATAAGCTTCTTCACAGATACCATCTCCTAGATGTCTGCACGGTGGCACTCCTTCTCCTTGCGGTACAGGGCACTGTCAAGAATGCCGAAGGGAGGGGGTACGATGATCTGAGAATGCACTACTGACAACGGAAGGCAGTTCAAGAGGAACTTGATTAGCATACCTCTTTATTGAAGATAGCCGTGACGGATGCTGCTGGCGTTCACAGGGTGTTGACCTGGCTCGTAGCACTTTGTAGTATGACATGCATTTGTTGAAGGCAGCTGCCACAGAGACGGACAGGCTGAGCTCGATGTCGAGGGGCTTACGGGTGCCGAGCAGGCCAATATTGTCCACGGTGTTGGCCGCATAGGCTTTGCGGCCCTCCTCGGGGTCTTTGACATTTCTGCGAACTGGATTCGCAAGGGTCCCAGTGAAGTGGGGCGGCCGGTGTGCAGGGGGAGATCTAGATGGGGAGACCAGTGGAGGAGGCGAGGAGCTGCAGAGGGAGATCTAGATGGGGAGATCAGTGGAGGAGGCGAGGAGGTGCAGAGGGAGATCTAGATGGGGAGATCAGTGGAGGAGGCGAGGAGGTGCAGGGGAGGGAGAGAGAGAGAGAGAGCGCCCTAGGAACCTCTCTGAGCGGGGGCACAGGGAGCACCAACACTGAGGACGGTAGGGTTTCGGCGCCAGGGCGCCATGGTAGCAGCTGGCTCTGCAGAGGTGGCCCTCCGGTGGGGGGGGGGTGCTGGTGAAAAGTTCCCAGAATCGGGATCCGGTGATGGAGATGGGGCTTCCCTCGTGAGGAAGCAGAAGCAGCCAGGAAGAGCCCGTGCGATGCATTGATCCCCAAGAGCCATGTTCATTTCACGAAACTGGAAGGCGAAGGATCGCGGCCCTTCAGCTCTTCTCTCCGGGAAGTGAAACGGCAACAGATGGAGAGATGGAGGAGAGATAGAGAGAGAGAGAGAGAAAGGGGAGGAAGGCCGCTTCGGTGAGGAGGCTGGAACGGCTGCCACGTGGTCTGATCACAGTTTAGGCGGGAAACATGGATTTTCTGTTTTAGTATTATAGTATAGATATCATCCCATTTATCTCCAGGACCTTCTTCTCATTCCCAGACTGAGCATAACCGCTAAGCAACACATTGCACAATACATAATTCCTCCGGAGCAAGTTGAAGAATGCTCTCTCAGCAAGCCCCACTTTTAAAAATTACTGATATGTGCTACTGAGGTGGTTCTTCCATCTATTTAATTAGAAATATAAATGAACACAACTCTCAGGTTGTAGAAAAGATTTTAAAGAATGTTATTCTCTAGATTTTTAAGCCTGAGCATTTGGATTCATTGTTTAATTAAAAAATATAATATTTTTGCCTTTTATTTTCATCATTTAAATGTTGTTTTGTATCTACATTTTTATTTTTCTAATTCTTACAATTTTGTTGGCCTTATGTCAATCAAGAGATATGTTCACTCCATATTTGCATTGCCTGGGGCTTAATACTCTACATAAGCAGCTGATTGGAGTCAGTGCATCAACACTGTTTGCTATCCAATTCTTCTATTCTATTTGGAAGGGCATTGTTCAACTGGAAACCTTCTTGTGGAGAAAAGAAAAAAAACTGTGAGCCACCCCAAAGAAAGAATATCCAAAGCCTGTAGTTGGATGAAGCAAATGTATGCAGTAGGGACCCCCCCCCCCCACCCCCAAAACCAAAAGGAGCTGCAGCCCTTACCTAGCTTGAACAATTCTTATACATTTCTCCTTATTTTGTCCCCATAAAGTACATATAAGAAATCCTTGGAAAAACACA
>CM024764.1:4898185-4966768 GCA_014218235.1 Colocasia esculenta
TAAATTAAAAGTCATTTATTAGGTGCAAACATAAGCGCTGGATAAAAAGGATGTGCATATAGGCGCTCTAGGCACAGTAAAAACAAGTCTTATGAAATTGAGTCTTAGGTTTATTAAAAAAAAAAACGAGTCTCACTTTCCAGTCTAAGATTACATAGGCATAGTGGCTTCACTTTAGTTGAATCTAGCTTAGGCGCTTGATGTCCGCCTATCAGTAGGGCTGTTAATGGGCCGGGCTAGGGCTGGGCTTATATGAGCCCAGCTCAGATCCGACTCATCAATATGCAAGCCCAAGCCCGGCCCAAGCCCGAATAATGTCGGGTCGGGCTGGGCCGGACCCAATATTTTTACAAAATTGTGAAGCCCGACTAAGACCCGCCCTGCTCGAATACTTAAATAAAAATTAAATTAATAATAAAAATAATATATTCAATAATATAAAATTTATAATCTCACTCAATTAAGTAGAGTTTTGATGTTACTTATTTAATTTGTTTGAAAAGAGAGTTTTTAACTTTTAAATAAGTAAAATAACATAATTTTAAGTAAGTAAAATATAAGATTTGAAAAGAAAAAAAGAAAAGAAAACGGGTCGGACCGGCCCATCAGGCTGAACTCAAAGTCTGAATTCGGCCCATGGGCCTAGTCGGATTGGGTTTTTAGGCCCTACTAAAAGCCCATGGGCCGAAAAAGACCTTGCGACCCGGCCCAAAATTAAGCCAAGTCTGCGGGCCTGTCGGGCCAGCCCGGCCCATTGACAGTCCTACCTATCAGAGCACATGAGGTACTAGACTTAGGTGCCGTTTGTAACCAAGGTTGAAAAAGGCGAAATCGACAAAAGTTGATTTCGCAAAAAACGTAGGCCAAAACCTATTTTTAGCGAGGGCCGCCCACGCCAGTTTGAGAAAGAGGAGCGAAATCAATAAAAAACAATATTTATCAGTGCAGGCTGTGAAAAGGAGAGTGAAATTTAAAAAAAAAATGTTTAATACTGTCGATGTCAAATTTTCCAAAAGCGGGTGGAAATTGCTTTTCAACGGTTGGGAGAGAAGGTGCAGCTTCTCTCAATCTCTCTCCTCCCTATAAAATCTCTATAAACACCGAAGCCAAAACAACTCTATGTGTTTGGAACAGCGGTAGATATTGTCAAAGATTTTACATCGAAAATCTAACTCCAAAGATTTTACAGCCTATCTTTTAGACAAAATAGATAGGCGCAAGACAAGGATAACATAGACGCTACTTAAAAGAACATAGGCGCAATGGCTACCACCTATCACAATCACATAGGCACTAATGATCTGCCTATCTTTCATTTAATTTTTCGCATAGGCACTGAATTACTCCACCTAGCATAATAGGCACAAAAAATTGAGTCTTGTTACAGAAATAAGTCTCGATTGTCTTAAAAGAAGAATCGAGTCTCTTGATCAGGAACAGACGACGGCGCAGCAGCGAGTTCTTCTACAAGGAACTATTTCGCGTGGACGTGAAGGCTTCTGCAAGATGTTAAGGAGCGTGGAGTATTGGAGTTTGTCCCATATCGGAATATTCAAGATGGACTTGTGCTTTATATGGTGTGGCCTTCCTCCCCTCAACGCCTAAGTTTTGGGGGTGAGTTTTCACATGGTATCAGAGCCAAGATCCATCCCGATTGTGGACCCCACACCTTATTAATATTCCCGTGCCTTGGCCCTCTGTGAGGCCGGCACGTGCGGGGGTGTATTGGAGTTTGTCCCATATCGGAATATTCAAGATGGACTTGTGCTTTATATGGTGTGGCCTTCCTCCCCTCAACCCCTAGGTTTTGGGGGTGAGTTTTCACATGGAGGAGGATTCTGCCTTGTGCCAAGGCAGGCTTCAGTGGTTTGGTTAGAATCGTTGGTGCAACAGGCAAGTAGACGGGATTTAATTCACAAACATATTCTCTAAAACATATGATATTTTATGTGGTTTAAAATAAGAACTCCAGATAAAATTTGGGATGAAGATGAGATTCCAAATAAGCTCTTGTTTTCAGATTTGATTTCCCATTATGAATACTGGTTTCATGTATTCATGAACGCATGAACAAATATAGATTATTTCGGTACATGAATCATCGTTCAATTTTGGTTTTTGAATCATGTTTCAATTAAAGAGTTGGTTCCAGACGATAGATGCTTTCATGGTTTTGATTTCTGTGCATTCAAAGATTTTCAAAACTACTAGATATTCAGATTTCAAAAGTTGAAGAATTGGTTTAATCTCTGGTTTTACACATGAATTGGACTCGTTTTATTCCTACAATCTGAGACTCGTTTTTACTTTGCTCATCTTAGACTCATTTTCTATTGATGTCTAAGACTCTGTTTTTTTTTCCTTTACTTCTCAGACTAGTTTATTTTTGTGTCTTGAGACTCGTTGTCACCTTACTTCTCAGGCTTGTTTTTCTTTGTGTCTGAGACTCGTTTTCATCTTACTTCTCAGATTTGTTTTCTTTGGGTCTGAGACTCGATTCTAGTTTACTTCTCAGACTCGTTTTTCTTGTGTCTGAGACTCGATTCCAGCTTACTTCTCCAGTTCTCTTCTCATACTCGTTTTTCTGTGTCTGAGACTCGATTTCAGTTTACTTCTCAGATTCGTTTTGCTTTGTGTCTGAGACTTGTTTTCTTATATCTCAGACTTGTTTTTGAGACTGGTTTTGTTCTTAGATTCATTTTTTAGACTCATTTTTCTTAGTGCCTGAGACTTATTTTCTTATATCTCGGACTTGTTTATGAGACTCGTTTTGTTCTTAAGACCTTAGACTTGTTTTCCCATTTAATCTGATACTCATTTCTTCTTACATTTCAGACTTGTTTCTTGTCCTATCTTAGACTCATTTTCCTTGTTGCTCAGAGTTGTTTTCCTTGTATCTTAGACTCGTTTTCACTCTGTCTAAGACTTGTTCTTATTATATCTGAGACACATTTTCTTAGTCTCAGACTCATTTTTTTCTATTATCCTAGACTCGTTTTGACATTAGCTCTGACTTGCTCTTCTTATGTCTGAGGCTCATTTTACCTTTATGTTGAGACTCGTTTCTTGTGTGTCAGGGACCTGTTTGTCAAATTATATCAACTTGTTTTCTTGGGCTCGTTCCTTGTAGGTCATGGACTTATTTTCTTCTTTCAAGTCAGACTCATTCTTGAGCTTGAGCCTTATTCTTGTGTCTTGTGCTTTAGTCTTATTTCTTGTGAATATTATCAATTAACTGCATGTTTTCACTTATTTTCTAAAGCATGGCATGTTTTAAGTTTTTAACTGATGTTTGCTCATGCATGGCATACATCCACTGAAAATGTTGAAAGTATAATTAATGTGAATGTCAAATCAAATGGACACTGTTACCATAGGAGGAAGTGAAACCATACTATAGAAATGTTCCTATGGGAAAGCTCACCATGTGACCTCGAAGGCGATGAGAGTGAAATCTTGGAGGTGGTCAACACTTGCGCTGTTCATTGGTAAAAGTGGGGAGGACTTCTCCCGGGTCTGCAGATGCCAAGACTCTTCATGATTTGCCTAAGTGGTTGAGTATGTGAGTGTATGTGATCTTTTATGCGGTTTGGGCAATGTGTCTAGCGCAGTGTAATTAAAAGTGAAACGTTAATGTGAAAGTGAGAACACGGGAAGTGCTAAGTGATTGAATGTAATAAGTGTTTAATATATGTGACCATGTGCTATTGAATTAAATTGCTACTTAATAGTTAATATAATCATTGTATAGCTATTATATCATTGCATGAGTAGCAACGTATGACAGTCCTTAGTCTTGCATTTATTTCCTGTTCATTTCTTAATTATTGTTAAAGTGAATTGGTCAGGTTGTGATAGGTTAGTATATGTTACTGGTTCTTGATTCTGCACATGTATATGAGATAGCATGTGATGCAACACATGCTGGGTATTCATCTAAGTGCTGATTACTTTCTGTTTTCCTTTTTTTATCTTATGAATTCAAGCCTCAGCAAATTGAATATTCAAGTCCACACTAATTCAGCTGTGATTATACAGGAAGCTAAAACCAGAAAACCAGCATGGTGACAAGCATGGAATGGTGTAAAACCAAGCGACAAAGGGATCGGCTGATGGATAGCACCATCAACTAGGGTCTTCCTCAACTATCCAACGTCAGACTTGAGCGCACGAAGCAACAGGGATATGTATTCAGTTTTGGAACTCAAATGTAATGATGACTATAAAAGAAATGGCAAAGGCTAACGTGTGTTGAAACCCAATGGCAATGGCGCACAGAGAGTAAGAGCCAAATGTGGAGAAGCGCGTATCACCGGTTTGACGTCGCTCTGCACCGTTGGAAGGTTGGGGGAAAAATAGAACTGCGAAGGCCACAAACAGAGCGTTCTGGGAGGTCCACGCGGCAAGATGCGACGGAATGATGCCGGTGCGAGCGGTGTGCCGTGGGACGCGGTGGGCCGCCTCTCTGCGTCGGCTGCTGCTGGTTCAGTCGACGGAGCTTCCACGGGCGGTGCTGGGGCTGACCGCGCAGGCGCAGCCCAGATCGATGCTGGCCGGCGCCGGTTCCAGAAGGGGAGGGCGCTGCGGGTAGCTGTGATACGGTCGTGTGCAGGGGAGGGATCCTGGAGCCTGGAGGCCGGCTCGCAGCGGATCGTTGGCGTCGTGGGAGATGGGGAGGAGAGGCACGGGAAGGGGAAGGTTGGGTCGTGGAGGCCGAGCAAGGGCTCGCGGATGTACGGCGGCACGGCGGCGGCGCGTGCGATAGGGGGAAGGAGGTGCTGGGAAGGAAGGGGAACTCGGGGTCGCGGTGGCGCGGGGAGGGCTCGCGGCAGGCGGCGACACAGCAGCGATGCAGCGGCGGAGCGATGGGGAACGCCGAGGAGAAGGGGGGAAGAGAGAGGGCGTGGGGGCTCTGGAGGGGGTTTGCGGCGGGCTGAGGTGGAGAACGGCGGCACGGCAGCAGCGGTGCTGGGGAGAGAATGGCGGGGGAGGCACGGCAGCGGCAGAGAAGGGGTGCTGGTCGCCTCCTGCGACCTCTCCCCTCTCGGGAGCCGGCTGGTTTGAGGGTACCACTGGTTAAATCAGGGTAGTCATGGGTACCCTTATTTTGTCAGTTTGTGTGTACTTTTTTTTTTTTTTTTTTTGTGGGTTAACTCTACCCCACCTCAAAAGGTGGGGTAGAGGGTGGATAATTTTTAAAAATAAAAAATAGCCAAGATCTATCTAACCAACCATCCAAAGTGGAGGGTTAGTAGAGTCCTAATTAATCTACTCTTGAGTACATTAACCATATGTCAAACCGTTCTATATTTGAGAATGCAAGTCTCACATTTTTTTATTTTTTAAACTCGCGCTTTTAACCGACAGATTCATATTTAATATAGGAGAGAAATTATATATATATAATAGTACATATAAATAAGAGAATTTTGACTTCCGATCCAAAAAATATCTTCAAATTTAATTTTAGGTCCACCGTTTGAAAATTTTAATTTTTAGTCCTAAATCAGTTAAGTGATAAATTTTTAGTCTTTTCTACTGTCTCCTCCTATTTTTTCCCCACAAACCCTATTTTACTATTGGTTTGACCGCGAATCAAACCCCTCACTCCGTAGCAAATTATATGATAACCAAATTAATTAGTTTAAATATTTTTTACTTATTTCACTAATAGAAAAAAATAATTAAGAGATGGTGCTCCACGAGAAGCATCACTAGATGATACAGGGATGGAGTGTTAAAACATCACTAGATTAATAGTACACATGTATATTATATAATTATACATAATAAATATATGATTTGTCTGTATAAATATATTTTTTATCTTGGTATATGTAATTAGTATATGATTTGTGTTTTCAATTTTTTATTTTATTCTATTTATGAATATAGTATTAAATTATATATGAAATGAATGTGATCATTTATTACAATTTAACTATATTATTATAACTATTTATTCAACAAATTTGAAGAGCATTTGAGACATTTTGCACCCCAAACTGTCACATTCTAACGGTGGTTATCCATTTTGGACCGGAAGTCAAGAGTTTTCCTATTGATGAACTTAAAATTAAAGTTGACCAATCAATGGACCGGAAATTAAATAAAGACTCTAAAATTGGACTGGATGTTGATTCCACCTATAATAATTATATAGCACACACAAACAATAGAATAAGATACACAAATAATACAATAATACACACAGACAGTCTGACAATACGCACAAATGTCATGCATCGTACACAAATAATAGACAGTGCATATAGTCACACTATTTGTGTGTATTGTTGTGTCATTTGTGTATCTTATTTTATTATTTGTATGTGATATATGATTATTTGTGTGCACTATTTTATGCACACAAAATCTCTGTCATGTATTAAATATTCTTTCTCTTCATTAAATGTCTCTCTCCCTTCACATATTTTAAAAACAAAAAAAAGATGTTAGACTTCTCCACTTATGCTAGTCGGGAGCATAATATTTTTCTTCTGTTTTTTTAGGCAACTTAAAACATGTCTTTCCATTAGCAACGTGGTGGCTATAAAAAAGCTCTACAAAAAAGATCGACTATCCATATTAAAAAAAGTTCTCCATACAATTCTCGAGGTGTGTAGATTTAAAATTTTCCAACCAAATAAGATAAAGATAATACAGATACACAGAAAGTAGGGATTATCAGGTCTTGACCCTAGAGTCTACGACCATCAATCTCTAAGCCCACAAAGTCACTTGGCGTAGGTTCCTCGTTATCATTAAAAAAAAAGGCACATGAATTTTATCAATAAGTTGGGACACTGGTGATGTCACCGGTAAACTCAAAGACCTACTATGGTGTCCCCACCAACATGTTTTTAACTTATTATATTTAGTTTGAGGATTGGGTTTCAATTTGATTATTTATGTAGTTCTCAACCTCGTGTCGGATCATGTTAGCACCGAATTACACTAGCGCCGAATCACCTAGGAAGTCAGATCACTTTGCCTGCGTCGGATTACTTGGCTTTTTCTCTATAAATAGGACCTGGGAGGATCCATTTTTGAAGGACTTGAAGGGGGGACATGCTGCCATTTTGCTCACTCCAACCTTGGATTTGGGGCCATCCTTTGAGAGCTTTTGGGGAAGTTTTTTTTTGAGAATTGGGCACCTTTCTCTTGTCTCTTCTTAGGAGTTTTTTCGAGGACTCTTTGTAAAAGAGTGTGAGAGGAAGGAGGTAGGCCTTAGAATTATTATATTTCTCTTTTCCTTACATTTTATGTATTCTCCCTCTCATGTATACACTCTTTCATTAATGCGAAGCTCTTAAGGCTCATTTTTTATGTTTAAGCACTTTACATTTATGCACTCTCTGTCTCTCTTCAAGTATAGAATCTAATGCAAAAAATGACTCATCATTCTGACATCAATAGAAGGAGATATGATCAAATTATTAAACCTTGTGTAAGATGCTGGATCACCTGGGCGCCAGATCATGTTGACATCGAATCATACTGGTGTCAGATAATATTGATGGTAGATCATATTGACGTCGGATCATATTGGCGCTAGATCACACTGGCACCGCATCACCATGGGTGCCAGATCACGATGGCGCCAGATCATGCTGACATCAAATTACACTGGCGTCGGATCATCATGAGTGCTGGATCATGCTAACACCGAATTACATTGGCATTGAATCACCTTGCTGCACTGGATCACTTGGTTTTTTCTCTATAAATATGACCTAGGAGAGTCCATTTTTGAAGGACTTGGAGGGAGGATATGCTGCCATTTTGCTCACTCCAACCTTGAGATTGGGGCCATCATTTGAGAGCTTTTGTGGGAGATTTGTTTTTGGAGAATTGGGCACTCTCCTCTTGTCTCTTCTTAGGAGTTTCTTTGAGGGCTCTTTGTAAAAGAGTGTGAGTGGAAGGAGGTGGGCCTTGGGACTGTATGTTTCTCTTTTCCTTACATTTTTTATGTATTCTTCTTCTCATGTATGCGCTCTTTCATTAATGCAAAGCCCTTAAGGCTCATTTTTTATGTTTAAGCACTTTACATTTATGCTCTCTCTCTCTCTCTCTCTCTCTCTCTCTCTCTCTCTCTAGACATTTCCCTTTTGTTTTATCTTTTAAACCTCCTTCCTATAGCCAAATTGTTTCAAGTTATGCTCAAATCCCTTCTCCCCATGTTATAAATACTATGTTGACATTCATGTTGGTCTTCTCTTGTCTTTTTCTTTTAGCACCCTCTTTCTCTTTATGTTTGTTTTATTTCTTTTATAAATGAAACCCCTCTCTCTCTATGTCGTTGCTATTCCGTGAGACTTTTCATTTATTTTCATGCATATAATTTGAGTCCTCATTTCCTCGATAGGGTCTGAGGAATGCCCAATCATTGGATAGGGCTCCATGGACTCAAAGAGCCCATATGCCTCCATACACTGGTTAGTTATTGCCTCTCCCTCCCTTTATCTTATGCTTCATGTTCCACATGTTTTGGCCCCTCCATGGATCTGATTTGGGTCTGAGATTTGCTCACATAATGAGTAGGGTCTCATGGTCCCAATGATCAAACATAAAGGTCTCAAACTGCCTCAGCTCTATGCATCGATTCATGCTCGAAAATTTTTCGTTTATTTATTATGCACATCAAATACTTACGCTTAAATGTCTTCCCTCCATCTAAGTAGGCCACTTGGCCCTTCTTTTTCCTTTCGAGGTTTGCTTCGGATCAATGGCACCCCACTCGTATCCAAACAACCCGGGTTTCCCTAGATCGTTAAGGGGCACCTATTTCATGTAAGTGGATTTCCATTTATTCATGCACTTTATATTCATATTAATGTTATGTGTGCATCTCCTCTACCTCCACCGGCCACTTGCTCCAGGAGGGGTTGCTGTCGGAATGCTACCTGATTTTCTATTTATTTAAATCTTATGTTACATGCATGCTTGATTAAATAACTATGCAATGACAAATGAATGGCGATGACATAGCAAACATGGCCTCATCAGCATACATATCCGAGTGGTAGGTCCAGACTATTTTAGTGCCTGGCGGGCAGACCAAAGAGTACCCACGCGATATGATGCCAAATGGACGATGCAAACGACATATTAATAAATTAATAAATTAAGCAATAAAAAGTAATGGCGTTCAAATGAAATGCTCAATACTTGGCCTCATTTAATCTGAAGTAAAAATTGCTAAGTCACCAATATTAAGTAAACTATAACAAAATATAATAATGATAACGATAAATAGCAATGGTAAACCTTTTTCCAACAAAAAAAAATAAACATTAAAAATAAAATAATCTCAAGTATTATAACAAAATGAAGCAGCATAATAAAAGAAAACAAAAAGGAAAAGACGTGAAGAAATGCAAAATTTGAAGTGGAGGGCCCCAACGCAGTATGATCATGTCCACTGGCGTTCAGAACACTGGTGTCGGGTGACCAACGCCGGATCATCCTTTTTCTTCTCCCACATCTATCGATGCATATATAAAGGGTAAATTGATAAAAAAAAATATATGCAATAATGATATAAAAATAACAAAAATGTAACACAATAAAGAAAGTAAATTTAAATAAATAAGATAAATTTAAATCAAACCCAATAAACTTTGGATCTAATAAAATCAAGCCTACTAAGGTGCAATTTGATAACACTTATTTAAAATATCTAAATCTAATTACACATCTATTCTCTAAATCTAAAATTTAAAAAGAACTTTATATATATATATGATATAAGTTAAGAGGTGTTTGATAACTAATTTAAATAATATCTGAAGTCTAGCATAATTGGTAGGTCTTGGATTAAAAACATAAAACTGTCTAAAAATATTTTTTTTGAAATTAAGTTGCTAGAGTTGGTGATCGTCGGCGCCGGATTTCGACAGCACCGATCTGGGAAAAAAAAGTGATTCATCTTAGTTTAAAAATTAAGTGATTTTTTAGATTTAAAGTGATTAATTAAGATATCATTTCAAATCTTTTTATCAAATAATATAAAATATTAAAAATTAAGTATTTCAGACTATAGACTTTGAATAGGTGTTACCAAATAGGACTTAAGTTAATAAGCCTCAAACTAAAAGAAACAATTTCAAATCAAATCTAAGTCCAAATTTGAACCAAAGTAAGCAAATTAAGTGACAAACTAAAAAAATATAAATCAAACTTAAAATAATAACTTCAGGTCTAAGTCTCAAATCGACGCGATGTCGACAAAAAAAAAAATCAAAATCAAATAAAATAGGACAAGGTCTCATCATTTAAGTTTCTGAACCCTCCGACAAGGTCTCTCCAATTCTGACCACGTTGTTTATTCTAACTCCAGTTTGGCATGCAATCCCAAAAAGATTTTCGAAAGCCTTCGGCAGCATCCTACTGTTCAACAATGGATATTCCCAGAAACTTGCCCTCCATTGCCCACTGAATTTCCTCTGAGCAATCATAGAAATCCTTGTTAGACGAAATATTCTTCCAAGCATTCAAATAAATGATTTTGCTCAATTTCGATGAACCAACTCCATCAGCCACCTGATACTTTGATCTAACAAATTCATTCCAGACTACCTTAAAATCCAAGTCATTACACCAGTTGGGTTTGAAACTAGCTAGCTAGGTCTGCAAACATATTTCCATGCAATAATGGCATCATGATTACTAGCTAGAACCGGCTGATACAGATCAAAATTGGCTATCATTAGTGTCAGAATCACAAGGTGGCAACCCGACTCCGGGGGTGTAGCAGCCAGGAATGGGAAAATTTTGTGGGAAACCAGCCACAATCGGAATCAGTTCAGATCAGACAGAACCTGTGAATTCCTGGCCAATCCAGCAAATCAAAATCTGCAATTCAAAATGTTTCACCCAGATTGGGTCCGATATGGAGGAACCATCAATTCACACTCCCTCCCACCACCAAAAGCAGATTCCACTTCTTTTTTCCCCCCGGAGAACCAGTCACACCCTGACCGCCAAACTTCACTACAGCCACTTCTGTGACTGGAGTTTGCAACTTTCACCAGGAGATTAAACTTGAGAGGGGGAAAAAGTGATCTTCTATACTTGAACTCTTGGGATCATGGAGAGTTTTTCATAAGAACTCTTGAGATCTTCTTTCGAGGATGAGTCGTAATTTTCTTGAGAGATACACCATTTGAACATATGTTTTCTTTTCCTGAAATTAAAAAATTGCTTAAAATTTATGTAAGACCATGTATAATTTGCAACTCTCATTCATTGCATGTCCAATTAGAGTCTAAAATGTAGGAATGCCCCAATGCTTGCCCTAACTATGGTCTAAAAATAGAAGCTTTTGTTCGATCAGTGAAATTGAAGGTCGATAATGTCTGTTAATCACTCAACATGGTTGTTAACAATGTTTGCTGTATCGGATCTCGATTTCGTCTCGAGAGAGTCAAAGAGAAGAGATCTCGATAAGATCTCAGAAGATTAGGATAACATAAAAGTGTGGATCACATAAGTTCATATAGATAATTGTTTAAGGAACATAGATAATTACATACATTCTCAAGTTTCATCTATGAATTACATAGGTTCATATATGTCATATAATAAGAGTGTGGGAATTGGGATTCAGAATATGCATTTTGTGATGGACCTCATCGTTCAAACCCGTTAACCTGATAACGAGCTTGACATGACTCCGCTTCCCACGAACGAGCCGAAGCTTCGCAAGAGATATCATTCACACGTGCCCGTAGAAATATAAAGAAAACAACTAAAATATAAATAAGATTTCCATCTCACAAATATTTACATGTGATTTACATAGCCAGTTTCTCAACTATAACCAAAACCAGTATAACAGTAACCTGAGGCATACCCTGAGGTATACAAAGAAGGGGAATTACACTGCTGGTGGTGGTGCATACCTTGCTCCGCTACGCTGAGGCTCGAAACTAGAAGACGGATGAGAAGTCTCTTGCTCTCCCTCACCTGAAAGGAGTAAGGGGGGGGGGGGATGAACCTCGTAAGTTATTAGCGCAGTAGGGAAACTCCCCCAGAAACCGAGCAAAACAACAACACAAGTAACTAAAGCAGGAAGCTATGCTAGCAATTTATAGAACTATCTAAGTAGGATATTAAAGCCGTAAACTTACTTACCACGTGCTAACCACAAAACCAACTTTAATAAATAAACGGCAAACCCACACAAGTGTACGAGCTCAAGTAGGAAAATGCCACACTTGGGCCACGTAGCCTGGCTCGCGACACCAGCAACCGACTCGGATAAACCACACAGGTCTACCTCTCAGTCTCGCAGCCACGGACGTAAGGTCCAGCTGTTGCTCCACCAAACCAAGTCAAAGAACTGTGGAGACCAACCAAACCACCACATCTGCAGACCACACCACTACAGGTCCATGCCTAGCACCTTTAGGGACTCTGGCCTGAGCTCCCTAAAGTGAGGCACTGGAAATTAGAACTAGCCGAGGCCCAGTACATTTACTGGTGTTCGTAATCCCCCAACTACGAGCGCACTACACATGACAAACACAAACTCTCTCTAGTCGCTGTCCCACTACCATCTTTTCCTTAGTCGGACGACAACTCTCCATGAGAGCAAGGGTGTCCAGGAAAACGACAAGACCACGACAGTACCACCGTATCGAGACAAGCCCCAAGCACACCCACATGCCTGGCTCACATAAAACTTGGGGCTCCCAACTGAAGAGGTAACCACGGTAGGTGTAACACTACTCGCCAAGCAAACAAAACCACACGCACACCGCACAAGCCACGTGAACACATACTTGTCACGTAAACCACACACAACCTCGTCCACGTGAGCCACATGCTCACCACGTGAATCGCACTTCCGAGGAGTGCTATAGGTGCCAATGCACCGCTTACCATTGCCATGCACATCAGATAATCATTCTTGGATAATTGGGTTACCAACACTTGCAAACAGCCTTCAGACCTGTGAACGCGATGGGGTCCCATGTCGCCTTCTCAACGCGACACCCCGATATGTCGCGTTCAGAACATGAACGCGACGGGTTGGCCTGTCACGTTCAGAACACGACAGGAGGGTCTGTCACCTTCACAGGCGAAAACCCTAATCTGGGGACCCCTTTCCAGATTCCCCCACAAACCCTATAAATTGGTGTTCGCATCTATTTTCATGCTTTAATGAATGCCCTAACATGATATCTATGGTTTGTAAAGCAAATAACGCGTTAAACACGCCACAGACACAAATCCACGCAGTAAAAAGAGGAGGAATCTCTCTACCTCCGCGAAGAACGAGACCCACACGCATTTCCCCCGCTCCACGCGAGATCCTCGCAGCGAGAACACACCCAACCAATGCCCAGTAGCTCAAATCGCCCTCAGCACCCCGCAGCAAACCCTTCTGGCCGAGCAGAGCGCACTACAGCTCTGTTTGGCCAAAACCGACTTAAAAACGCAGCTCGGTTGGGAACGCGATGCAGCCCACCATCGCGACCTGAACGTGACGTAGAAGGTCATCGCCTTCCCACTCCTGACGTCAGCAAGCCGCCCAGTGTGCGACACTCGGCGCACATACAGCTGACGACTCAAAATAGCGGTTCCATTAAATGCGACACCCAGGACCGTCGCGTTCAGAACGCGATGCACCCCTCTGTCGCGTTCACAGACAGAGAACAGGTAGGCGCTTTGGGCTCAACTTGCCGGCCCACAATGCCCCGGAAACCTGCGTAAACACCTGCTACACGCGTCATTGGTCACACACTGGGCTCCACAACTATTATACGACGATACGAACGATCAATACGCTACACATTTTCACTTTTCAATCCGTAGGATTTTACTTTAGGCATAAAAAATTTTTTAATTCGTGACATGGGAAACCATGGTAAAATATCCTATTTATCTGAATATCACAGTGGACCATGATTAGGACTTAGTTGATGTGAGTAGGAGAGCGACTCCCTTGAAAAAGTCACATGCACGTTTGACTTTTTACACTAGACTTTCAATTTTTAATATTTTATTTAGTTTATTTTAATTATACAAATTTTATATAGATCAAATTATGAGGGATTAGAAAGATGCTTTTTAATTTGATAGTATCATCAAAATCGTGATTTTCTTCTTAGATGAGAGAGTTGACTTTTTATTAGTAAGGGATATAATTTTTTTTATATATTTTTAGTAGATTCAAATAGAAGGTACTTTTTTATTTACATATAATATCTTAAGCAAATAAAATTACAAATACTAATGATATTCAGGTAAATATGGAGATCATGACAACCATGGCTTCAGAAGATCCTAACCTTGAGTCCCTGACTACTCATCTCGACCTTCTCATTCCTCGAGACGGCACCCCAAGATCTCGCAAGATTGTTTTCCATGATTGTTAAGGCAACCAAGACAACTAAGGCGGTTGCCACGATAAGACGCCTAGGTGAAGCCTAGTTTATGTAACAAAGTACCTAAAATCCTATATTTTATACTATGTATATTATCTATTTATTAATACAAAACTACTATCCAAAAATATTTAGCACATATGTGTATAAGGAGGTCATATAATAGAAGAAATAAAAAATGTTGACGAAATATTAATAATAATAAGGTAATCAATCGGAATCTGAACATTTGTTAGCATATCAACAAGACCAAAAAAAAGTTTAGGTTTTTTACATAAAGACCCTTATAAATATGGTTATATTAAATATATCTCTTATTTGAATATATTATCAAAAATATCCTCTTAAATACCTTTACAAATGGCAATTATATCTCTGTAGTTCCCTACCATCAAAGGGGTGTGACGTCAGGGGTATAACTACAACCTACAAAGATATTTAGAGGATATTTTTTATAATATGTTCAAATGAGGGGTATACCTCTGTGTAGGTATTGTTTTTTTATTGGGACTAATTAAGACCCACCGTCATCTAGATGCAACAATATTAATTGCATCTTTTTTTAGAGAAAAGATTCTTAATTAATTATCAGAATAAATGAGCCTTAAGACTAGAAGTATGAAATAAAAGACACCGAGAGGTGCGATTAATAATGCTTGATGCATGACAAAGACAACATTTATTTACATTATTCGACTTAATTTAGAATTGTTGTTAGAACTATTTGCTTTGATTTGTAACTTGCGGACTTGTTTTGAAGTTGTTTCATTTGACTTAAGAAGGTTTGCATTAAGGGTTTGGGATTATTGGATTTACATAGAATTAAGGAAAGCTCCAAAAAATAATAAAAGATATATTTATATAGATGTCATGTGTGTGCCTTCCTCCTGTCTTGAACCCAAAAACCAAAAAAAAGACTTGAAAGGGGAGAACATCAGATAAACGAATGGTGGCCTGCACACAGTATTATTGGGCAAACACTTCTCAGACTTGCTGCGGTCTTGATACTTAAATTGGGAGCTGCGTCAGCATGGCTCCCTCTTCACATTATTATTGCACAGGGAGAAAGCCGCGTGGAAAAAGTGCTAAGCCGCCCCCAAATGGAACGAGATGAACAAAGGCTGGGCCGGCACATTATAATATGTAAGTTAATGGTGGACAGACTCCTCAAGCTTCATGCCTCGTGGGGTCCTTCCTGAACATTAATTGCAGTGGAAGAATTGAGAGAGAGAGAGAGAGATTGCAACTGTCACAGGTGTCCCGTCGGCGCACAGTACCAGGGGCAGGGCTTCCATTAATAGCTGCCAACACCAGGTGCTGCCGCTGTTCTTCTTAATTTGTTCTTTGTATAACGATGACGCACCCCTTGATTTCTTCTGAATTCCGCCTACAATTATCCCACCTTTCTCAACTTTTAGCTACAGGGTGACAGTTTATATGTGCTTCTTTCGGAAGAAAAATGGAAAACTTAGAAGACATGAGAAGGTTGGGAATTGATTGTTGGAACCGTGATTTTTAGAAGAAAAAAAATATTTCATACATTCTCTCATTGATGACTGGAATAAGAATAACACCATGTCAAATAATAACATAGGGAGATTCCTCTATGGTCTTTGATTAGCACTAGTATAAACGTTGGGGTTATGTAAACTAATTGGTTGGATGAACTCTCTGTTTGATACGAGAGAGGATCTCAACAAATTAAATCTTCTTAATAGGGTGTTTGGTTACAGTTTTTTATCTCTCTTTTCTCTAAATTTTAAAAAAAGAGAGAGATCAAATACAAAAATATGTTTGATAAGTAATTTTTTTTTAGGTAAGAACTTTTGTCCTTTGTAAATCTCTTTCAAAAAAAAATGTGTCAACTTGTTTTTATTTTAAAAACACAAAAGTCTCTCCCACAACTCCCCCCTCCCCCCAAACCCAGCCACCCGTCACCCCCCCCCCCCCTGCGGCCTCCCCTCCCCTCCCCCGCCGGCCACTCCCACCCCCCGTCGGCGACCACCCCACACCCGCCGGCAACCACCCCACCCCCCTTGCGGCCTCCTCCTCCCCCACCCCCCTGCGTCCCCCCTCCTCCCCCCCAGCACCGGCGTCCCCCCCCTCCTCCCCCCCAGCACCGACGTCCCCCCCCTCCTCCTTCCCGCCGGTGACCACCCCCCTGCGGCCCCCTCCTCCCCCACGCCCGCCGGCCACCCCCCCTTGCGACACCCGCCCTGCGCCCCCTCCTCTCCCGCCCTACTCCCCCCCTTCCCCTCCGGCGGCCCCCACCCGCCCTGCGCCCCCCCCTCCCCCCACCCCGCTCTGCGCCTCCCCTCTGCACCCGCCCTGCTCTGCCCCCCTCCCGCGCCCCCTGCACCCCCCTCCCCCCACCCCGCTCTGCCCTCCCCCCTGCACCCGCCCTGCTCTGCCCCCCTGCACTCACCCTGCACCCCCCTCCCGCGCCCGGCTCCCCCTCCCCCTGCTGGAGCCCCCACCGCCGAGATCCCCCCCCCCCCCCCCCACCCCCCTGCGTCCCCCCTCCTCCCCCACGCCCGCCGGCCACCCCCCCTTGCGACACCCGCCCTGCGCCCCCTCCTCTCCCGCCCTACTCCCCCCCTTCCCCTCCGGCGGCCCCCACCCGCCCTGCGCCCCCCCCTCCCCCCACCCCGCTCTGCGCCTCCCCTCTGCACCCGCCCTGCTCTGCCCCCCTGCACTCACCCTGCACCCCCCTCCCGCGCCCGGCTCCCCCTCCCCCTGCTGGAGCCCCCACCGCCGAGATCCCCCCCCCCCCCCCGCCACCCTGCGCCCTCCCCCCCTACGGCGGCCCACCACCCGCCCTGTGCCCCCTCCCCTCCCGGCCCGGCGGCTCCCACTCCCGTTCCAAACACATCGATACAAAATTTAAAAATTTTGATATTTTTACCAAACACATAACGTCATATTTTCATAACTTTAAATTTAAAGTTAAAAGAGAACTCAACTTTATTTTTTAGATAGAAATAGTTTTTTTTTTAAATTGCTTCCAAACACCCCATAGTCTTCCGATTTGGGATTAACCCCTAAGCATCTGTCTAGATGATCACCTCTAGGAGATTTGTAGATGTAACTTGTAAGTTTGCCTTCCACCATACATTGAATTTTTGAAGATTGCAAAATGTGTAGACGTTGCCTTCAATCCTCGCATAAGTTTAGTATCCAACCCAGCATTTGGGCCGACTTGGGTAGACCTAAGTGCGTTCAGCCTACTGTTGGTAGTTGTTGCACTTGGGTTAATGTTGTTGGTGTTGTTGGCTTGAGATAGGTTCAAGATGGGCTGATCATAGGGCCCAACATCTTAGGAGCACTTTTTCCTCTCCTCATACCAAACTAATGACATTGTCCAAAAAAAAAAAAACCAAACTAATGACTTTGTGCTTTGCTACTCTATGCTTGCCATGGAGAATAAATTTACTTTGAGATGAAATAGTATAATAGAAAATATCCATACTAGGGTGGATAGTTATTGACTGTCCCAGACACATATTGGTGCAACTCGCATTACTTCACCCACATATATTTAAGATAGATAATATCTACTTTTTCTTTTGACAGTAAAAGACATTTCCTTCATTCAAAAGTAATATAATACAAAGTAACATGGCACACCTTGCTCTGACAGACACATACGGAACACGGCAACAAGAGATGCCCAAAGCAAAAAATCTAGGGACCATCAGTTCTTACATAACAAAGTAAACCCAGACGAAAATAGAACAAGGTGGTCCACAGTCCAAGATGTACAAGCGAAGCCGATGACGATCCGATGAGAGAAGGAAACATCCCAGGATGACGAGATCATCAAGGAGAATCTCAAGAGGACCGAATGGGGAGGGCAGCAACAAGGCGCAAACAAAGGCGCCATATAGCCTGATCACGTTGTGGGTGCCGGAGGTCAGACAGGGCTGATGGAGCTGCTTGTTGGCAAGCATCGACGGAGATCCAACAGGAAGAAGCATTCCCACAACCACCATATATCCATACCACGTGATGGAGCAAGAACGACTAACATACACAATAAAAGCAAAAGCGGAAGGGGACCCGAACCGGTAAGGGGTACGCCTAATGAATAAAGGAAGAAATCGAGGTTTCACCGGACAAGTCTCCGCGCCGGCCGCGTCATAGTGTGGTGCGATTTGGGCTGCACTCATCGGGCGGTTGTTCTTGGCAATCTTGCGAGTGCGGAAAAGCGGACAAACAGATGTGGGGGTGCACACAGCGCTGGCCGAGCTAGCTATTTTGGGTTGTTTCTAAAATTTAAATAAAAGGTTAATGATACTATTTGTATTTTCGGATTTTCTGATAAATTCTTAAAATACATATATAACCATCTCCGAATATAATCCTCTTTCCAAGGGAGGATGGGAATAAGGCCGGAATCACAATCCTTTTACATCTCACGTCCGGAATCAACTCCCCGAACGGGTCCGATTCCGAATATAATCCTCTTTCCAAGGGAGGATGGGAATCAGGACGGAATCACAATCCTTTATAACATCTCACGTCCGGTCCCTATACGGAATCAACTCCCCGAACGGGTCCGATTCCGATTCGGGGGTAAACGCGGGAACGTTGCCGTTTCACGCTTTCCGCGCCTCGCCGCTCCCGCATCCCGTTAAAAAACTGGATTGCGACTGCGGGATTACCCAACTAATCGCCGGATTTGGAGATCCAATTTGGGGAAGCAAGGTCCAAGATCATGAACCGACGGCCAGGATGCGATCGGAGGGCGGACGACGAGGGGATTCCAGGGTGGAGAGATCAAACCGCCAGGTCGGCAGAAAGCCCAAACCCCGTCCCCGAAGCGAAACTCCAGTTGGCCGCACCCCCCTCCCCCCAACCCCCCTTTCGCGCTCTATAAAACCGGGTCCAACCCAAGAAGATCCCGCTACATGCCGGTTTAGGAGGGGGTTACATGGGTAAACACCCCCCCCCCCCCCCGGTTTGGGGAGGGGGGTGCTTTACCTGCTTTTTGTAGGTTACTCCATGGGGTAATGCTGCCCACGTGAGTAACTTTTTTTTTTCAAAAATTTTATAAAAATATTTATTAAATTATAAAAATTATTTTAACTATATATATAAATATTATATTATTTTTTAATTATAAAAGAAAGATAACTTAAATCAAAGTATTAAGTTGACTAAAAAAATAAAAGATGGATAAGTCTACTCATGGAGTTACCTCTGATCAGTGACGATAAGTTGTCAAAGTAAAATTAGATAAATTTTTAATTAAACAACCCATGGTTAAACTACCGATGGGTAGTTTAACCATGAATCAAATTAGTTTCCCTCTCTTTCTGTTTTGGTGTCCCTCGTCCTTTTATTTTCCTTCTCTCTCTCTCTCTGTTCTGGTTCCTTCCACAGCTTCCCGAACTTGTTGTGCTTCCTGCCTTCTTCTGTATTCAACCTCACCGGGGAGGTAGCAGAAGTAGAGAAAAGCCGCGAAGAGCGTTGTTCTGGTGGAGATATGGCGGGAGGGGGATTTGTGAACCCCGTGGGGGGCGGGGACTACCCCGGGAAGCTCACCTGGTTCGTCATGCTGACCTGCATCGTCGCCGCCACCGGCGGTCTGATCTTTGGCTATGATATCGGTATCTCAGGTGAGTTTGGATCCCCCACTCCTGCCGGCGACGCTTCTCTTTTTTTTTTTTTTTTTCCTCTGGCACTGGCTGTGGTCTTGTCTCCAATCTGATGGCGATTCTTCCTCCTCTGTGATGTTGTAGGCGGTGTGACGGCCAATGACTCGTTCCTCAGCAAGTTCTTCCCGACAGTCTTTCGGAAGGAGAAGGCGGACAAGTCCACGAACCAGTACTGCAAGTTCGACAGTCAGCTGTTGACGTCCTTCACGTCGTCCCTGTACCTGGCGGCGTTGGTGGCGTCGTTCTTCGCCTCGACGATTACCAGGGTGTTTGGCCGCAAGTGGTCGATGCTCTTCGGTGGTGTGACCTTCCTCGCCGGGGCGGCCATCAACGGCGCCGCCAAGGACGTCGCCATGCTCATCATCGGGCGTATCCTCCTCGGCGTCGGCGTCGGCTTTGCTAACCAGGTAACATCGGGGACCAGATCAGACGCCTAAAAGAAAAAAATAAGAAAAGTGAGAGAGAAGATTTAACGTGGTTCGGTTTTCACCTACATCCACAAGACTGGTCATATAGCCTATCTCAGCTTGACCATGGGATCCCATTCTTATTTATAATGATACAGCCCTTCTCTGTTTTACAAGAGATAAATCTTCCTCCAATACATATTTATCAATTCCTCTGTCATCGTCGCAGCAATAGTAACAGAGATTCTTGGAACTTTCACTTTTTACCAACTCTAAACCATTATTCTTACCGTCATGACAAGTGTTAGCCTTGCTGTCCCCAAGTTCGGGTAAGTCGCCAGCTCCTCCAGCATGTTGCTTGCTGTCCCCAAGTTTGGGTAAGTCTCCAGCACCTTTATTATGAAATTTATCATTATCTCTATTACCCTCCTTCAAGTTGAAGGTGGAAAGCGGAAGAACATTCAACTTGGAACGAAAGAAATCATGATGAGCACTGGGTAAGCTCTTAGTAAATATATCTGCTACTTGTTTGGAGGAAGGAACTTGAAGTTCACCTGCAGCAACTTTCTCACAAACAAAATGGTAATCAAGGGCAATATGTTTGGAACGATCATGAAAAACTGGATTTGATGACATAGAAATAGCACTTCGGTTGTCACAATATAAATGTGGAATTTCATTGAGCCGTAAACCGATGGCACCAAGTATATAAAGTACCCATGTTACTTTGCAGCAGTGGAAGCGAGAGACCTATATTCCGCCTCAAAACTGGATCGTGAGATAGTTGGTTGTTTCTTCTTAGCACTCCATGATATGCAGTTGGTACCAAGATAAACAACATAGCCAGAAGTGGAACGTCGAGTGTCAGGACACCCAGCCCAATCAGCATCAGCAAAGGCAAGTAGATGTAAGGGACTTTGTCGTAAAATGACGAATCCATAGTTAATGGTTCCCTTAAGATAGCGAATTATCCGTTTAACAGCTTTGAAATGTTCTTCAGTAGGTTGATGCATAAATTGACATACTGTATTAACACTATAAGTAATGTCGGGACGAGTCAAGGTCAAATATTGAAGTGCTCCGACTATACTTCGATAAAGAGTGGGATTATGAAAAGGAGTGCCTTGAGAACTAAGGTGTTGACCTGGCCCAAGTGGAGTAGGCAATGGTTTGCAATCAGAAAGTCCAGCACGATGTAACAAATCCATAGTATATTTCATTTGGGAGAGAATTAAGCCATGTGAAGTATGATGAACCTCAATCCCCAAGAAAAAATGTAGCAAACCAAGATCTTTCATGTGAAACTCATTGGCCAAATCATCAATAATTGCTTGTAGAAGTATGGGATCATTCCTAGTAATCACAATGTCATCAACATAGAGCAATAGAATAATCAGAGAGGAATCAGTGGATAAAACAAACATTGATGTGTCAGGAAGAGAGCATTGGAAATCCATGGCCAATAGAAAAGTCTTGAATCGATCATACCATGCCCGTGAAGCTTGTCGCAAGCCATATAATGCACGATTGAGTTTACACACATGATTAGGATGATGTTTATCAATATATCCTAGGGGTTGCTCCATAAATACATCCTCCTGCAAATGACCATGTAGAAAGGCATTTTTTACATCGAGTTGCTTGATAGTCCATTGCATGACTGGGGCAATAGTAAGGATGATACGGATTGTTGGTGCTTTCACAACAGGGCTAAAGGTATCATCAAAGTCTATACCAAGTAGTTGATTATAACCCTTTGCTACCAATCGCGCCTTGTAGCGCTCTACTTGACCATTAGGGAGGTATTTGATTTTGTATACCCATTTGCAGCCAACGATGTTCATATTCGGGTATCTAGGTACAAGAGTCCATGTGCCATGCTCTTGAAGTGCTCGAATTTCCTCGTCCATAGCAGATTTCCAGTGAGAAATAGTGAGGGCCAAACGAGAAGACTTGGGTTCAGATTCTAAAGGAGTTAAGTATACATAATCTGGAAACACCTTGCTTTACATTGTCCTTTGTCTGTCCGAGTAACCATGTGATGAGATTTGGTAGAAGTTAAAGGAATTGTACTAGATGTGGACTGCTGAACCATAGTTGTAGCTGTTGAAGTAGATATTAATGCATCAGAGTCATCAACTTGGGAAGGAATGTAGAGTTCCTGCTGGTCTACTGAAGATGAAGTGGAACTAGATTGCATAGGGGTAGGCTCAACTTCTTCAGAAGGATCTGCTGCAAGAGTGTTAGTATCCACATTTTCCAATGGTGTATGAATAAGTGGAACAACTTCTAGAGGTGGTCGGGTGGCTGAAGTTCGCCTATTTTGAATTGGGGATGGCTCAGTAGTAAACTCAAGCCAATCATCAGAAGAATCTGAAATGTGTTGATGTAAGTTTCCATGAAAGGGCATAATATCTTCATCAAACAACACATGTCTATTAATATATATTCGATTAGTTGGAGGGTGTAAACATCTGTAGCCTTTGTGAATGTTGCTATATCCAATGAATACACAAGGTAATGACTTTGGGTCAAACTTAGATTTTCTATAATCTTTCAAGTTAGGAAAACATCGTCAACCAAACACTCTTAAAGTTGCATAATCTGGCTGCTCATTGTACAATTGAAAATAAGGAGAATTGTTCTGTAAAACTTTGGTAGGAAGACGATTTATGAGATACACAGCTGTGCTAAAAGCTTCTACCCAATATTTCAAATCAACTTGACTATGATACAACATGGTTAATCCCATTTCAGTAATGTGTCTATGCTTCCGCTCTGCTTGTGCATTTTGCTCTGGAGTGTGAGGACAAGAAAATATGTGAAGGATCCCATTATCAGCAAGGTATCTTTGAAGTTGTTGCCCAATATATTCTCCTCCATTGTCAGAATGTAAAGTTTTAATTTTTGTACTAAAAACATTTTGAACCATCCGATGAAATTTAAGGAAAACATCATAAAAATCGGACTTATTGGTGAGAGGATAAAACCATGTGAATCTAGTGTGATCATCGACAAATATGACGTAATAACGAAATCCATGAATAGAAGAGATGGGTGCTGGTCCCCAGACATCCGAGTGAACCAAAGCAAATGGTTCAGCAGCAACTTTATTATCTAGCTTAAAAGGTAATTTCACATGCTTGCCCATCTGACAAGATTCACACAAGGAAGAAGATAGGTCATGAAAGGAAAGTAAATTTTTCTTGCCAAGAAAAGATAACACTTTCTCTGAAGGATGTCCAAGTCGAGCATGCCATCTATCACCGTCACAAAGGAAAGCTTTATTTTCTTCTCCTTCATTTGAATCAAGCACGTACAGTCCTCCTTTAGATATGCCCTTTTGTAGCACTTTCCCTGTTTTCTGATCCTTGATAACCACATAGTCAGTTGTAAATTCACATACACATTCATTTTCTTTTGTTAGTTTGCTAATAGAGATCAGATTTTTCGAAACTGATGGAACTACATAAACATTATTCAAAGACAATGATCCAACTTTAGCAGAGCTTATGTGTGTTATTGGTAAAGTGGAACCATTTGCAGCCATAATTCTATTTGAACCATAATAAGGTCTCAGATGAGAGAGATTACCTGGTTGTTTAGTGAGATGGGTAGTTGCACCTGAATCAGGATACCACTCTGGATCAGTTGGGGTGGTAAGTTGAAGTCCAGACAGGGCCATGTTCACTTCATGGGATGAAGTGTTTGAGTTGGAACGACATTTTGCTGCAATATGTCCAAATCGGCCGCAATTATAACATTGAATTGGAGAATGATTTCTTGGGCCCCGAGGAGGATATATTGATGGAGCACAAATTCCATACGGTTGCTGAAAAAAATGAGCATTAGGGGCCTGAAACGATGCTTGCAGATTTTGCACATGAGATGTGGGGATCATGCCATTCATATTCTGTCCTTGTCCTTGTTGATTTGCTTGTTTAAACTGTTCACCATCAAATGCTAACCCTTGTTGGGAAAGAAAAGAAGAGCTTTGTGAGGGTGGCTGTCCATACATTGGAGGAGAAAACAAATATGGGAATAATGGTGGCTGCATGAATAAATTGTGATTGTTGGATTTCCACTGTTTTTTTATTTCCGCCACCTGTCTGAGGGTTTGAAGGAGCACCATGACTTCCTTGTTCATTCCCTGTCTTACTTTCCTTCTTTGCTAAGAAGGCAATATCTATAGAAGAACACGAGCCTTGTTAGCTTTAACTCTTGATTCCTGAGCAATGAGTGTACATATGAGATCATCATATGAAGGCAATGGAGGACGAGAAAATATTGAGGTAACATAGTCATCATATATTGGATTCAGTCCATTTAAAATCCATGTAACCTTATCTTCCTCATCAACTGGTTTCCCGATTGCAGCTAGATTATCAAAGATCTTCTTAAACCGACGAAGATATTCCTCTACATTTTCTTTATCTTGTCGACAGTAGATCAATTCTTGTCTGTACTGACCTTCTTTAGCTTTGGATCGTTTAATAACTAGTTTTTGAATATGTTCCCAAATATCTTTAGCAGAGTTGAAGTCAAGAATCTCAGAAAGTATATCATCGGACACTGTAGCATTCAACCAACTAACTATAAGCTGATCAGTTGCTATCCATGCTTCATAGGCTGGATTAGCACTAACCTTTTCAATTTCTCCATCTTTTGTAACAATAGTAGGATTAGGCCTTGGTACTGTCCCATCTATATATCCCATTAGACGTTGACTACGTAAAACAGGAAGGAGTTGTGCCTTCCAGAGCAAAAAATTGCTCCCATCAAGTTTGATTGAAACTAACGATGTTATTGAGGACACAGAAAGGGACGGTGTTACCGGTGTTGAAGAGGCAACAGCAGATATCATGCTTGATGAAGCAGCACCAACAGACGCCATGCTTGATGAGGATGATTTTGCTTGGCAAAAATGAGAGATCGAGCAAGAAGATGACCCAGAATACTTGATCCTCAAAAGGATTTTATGCTCTGATACCATAAAAGAAAAAAATAAGAAAAGTGAGAGAGAAGATTTAACGTGGTTCGGTTTTCACCTACATCCACAAGACTGGTCATATAGCCTATCTCAGCCTTGACCATGGGATCCCATTCTTATTTATAATGATACAGCCCTTCTCTGTTTTACAAAGAGATAAATCTTCCTCCAATACATATTTATCAATTCCTCTGTCATCGTCGCAGCAATAGTAACAGAGATTCTTGGAACTTTCACTTTTTACCAACTCTAAACCATTATTCTTACTGTCATGACAAGTGTTAGCCTTGCTGTCCCCAAGTTTGGGTAAGTCGCCAGCTCCTCCAGCATGTTGCTTGCTGTCCCCAAGTTTGGGTAAGTCTCCAGCACCTTTATTATGAAATTTATCATTATCTCTATTAACGCCCTGTTTAGATCCCTCCTTACTACTCGTTATCTAGTATTTTTTGTCATGATCCTCCCAGACTTGGGGTGGACAAAGAAGGAATCTGATAAGAAAAGAAGAGAACAAAACTTAATGCTTCCTCCCCCCAACCCACCCCCTTCTTTCCCTGTAGTCCTTTTGCCCTTTTGGCCCTTACTCGAGTCCGCCTTCTTCCTTTGTCTATACGTAATGATCAAGCTTTCAGCGCACCTTATCTTGCTTTTTACAATAAGAGCATCTCCAGCGGCCGTAACCTTGGACTAAATAGAACAACAAGATGAAATTAGAAAAGAGTCTTTGTTTTGATGTTGATCGATCGGACGATGCTGGCATGTGCGGGCGTGCTCTCGTGGCCCTTCTACATCGCCAGCAGTCCCGTTTGTCTTCGTTTAAGATTTGTTTATGCCAGAATGCTCCGCACCAGATGATGCCGTGAATTGTTATTGACTTATTCTGGTTGTTGTTTTTTATATTTTTTTGTTTCTTTGATTATGTATGGAGAAACTACAGAGTGTTTTGTTGAAAATTGTTAATTTGTTGTCTTGATTGACGCTGCAGTCGGTGCCGCTGTACCTGTCGGAGATGGCGCCGGCGAGGTACCGTGGTATGCTTAACATCGGCTTCCAGCTGATGATCACAATCGGCATCTTTGTGGCCAACCTGATCAACTATGGGACTGCCAAGATCAAGGGCGGATGGGGGTGGCGCGTCAGCTTGGCGGGCGCCGCCGTGCCTGCAGCCATCATCACCCTCGGCTCCTTGTTCCTCCCCGACACCCCCAACTCCCTCATCGACCGTGGCAAGGAGGAGGCCCGGGAGATGCTGCGCCGTATCCGTGGCACCAACGACATCGACCGATACCAGTACCTGGTGGTAGCCAGCAACCAGTCCCGCTCCGTGCAGCACCCCTGGGCTAACATCATCCAGCGCAAGTACCGCCCCCAGCTGACCATGGCCATCCTCATCCCCTTCTTCCAGCAGCTCACCGGCATCAATGTCATCATGTTCTACGCTCCCATCCTCTTCAATACCATTGGCTTCCTAGACAACGCCTCGCTCATTGCCGCCGTCATCACCGGCGCGGTCAACATCTTTGCCACCCTCGTCTCCGTCTACTACGCTGACCGCGCCGGCCGCCGCAAGCTCTTCCTCGCGGGAGGCACCCAGATGCTCATCTGCCAGGTTAGTAGTAGCAGCTAGCGGCAAAGCCCCTTTCCACATACCCCCAAAACAGGTTCTCTGTTTTACCTCAAGATTACAATAGCTGACTCCAATCTTGTGGCATTGTCAAACGTGATGTGCAGATACTTGTTGGGACGCTGATCTGGAAGGAGTTTGGGACTACCGGCCATGGGCACGTTAGCAAGGGCATGGCTATCATCATCGTGGCACTCATTTGTGTCTACGTCTCTGGCTTCGCCTGGTCGTGGGGGCCGCTGGGGTGGCTGGTGCCGTCGGAGATCTTCCCTCTGGAAATCCGGTCGGCGGGGCAGGCCATTAACGTGTCGGTGAACATGTTCTTCACCTTCGTCATCGCGCAAGTCTTCCTGTCGCTGCTCTGCCACTTCAAGTTTGGTCTCTTCTACTTTTTCGGCGGGTGGGTCATCGTCATGACCATCTTCATCTACTTCTTCCTCCCGGAGACGAAGAACGTCCCGATCGAAGAGATGGTGCATGTCTGGAAGGCCCACTGGTTCTGGGGCAAGTACATCAACGACGCCACATCCGCGGCGACATCGAGCTCAAGAAGCAATCCCTAGTATAACGAAGGGCCTCCTCCTCCTCATCGCCGGCGGGCGGCCTGCATCTGTTTTTTTTAGGGCACACGGCATGGAACACCATCACAATATCTCTAAAAAGACTATTTTTACCGTCATACATCTGGAGAAAACTGTTAGGCCTTTATGCTGGCCATAAGAACCTTACGATGGATATGGTTAGGTTGTTGAGTTGTTACTGTGAGAGATTGGCCAATGGATGATGTGGCACAACTCTCACCACATATTCTGTACACTGAACAGTATAAATAGAAGTGGTAAGGCTCGGAATGAGCAGGCTAGTTTGATGCTCATTCTTCTGCTACCTCGTGTCTCTCTTCTCTTCCCCTGTTCTCCGGTTCTTCCTTCTCTCTAGAATTCTACCAACGGCGCCAACTCGAGCTCGAGGATCTCAGGCAGGGCCACTCCTGCCTGGTTTAGATCGGGAGCCACGCAAGAATCGTAACAATTTGGTGTCTGAGCCCCCCTCGAGCAGCAGTTCTGCAAATTCTGCCGAGATGGCGCCAGATGATCTCGATTCTTTCAAAGCCCTATTGATGGAGTTTCAGCAACAGTTTTCTGGTATGCTCGAACGAGTTTCTTCTCTTGAGTCCTTGTTGCATCATCGGGAATCTGGTCCTTCTTCTGCGGAAGCTAATGCCTCTGCTCCGAAGATGTTTCATCCTAAACCTAAATCCTTTGATTTCCCTCCTTTTGATGGATCTGCTGATCCCGCTATTTGGCGATACAAGGCAAATCAATATTTCAGTTTCCATAGGACTCCTGAAATTCATAAGGTTTCTACTGCTTCGTACTATTTTGATGGTGAAGTGTTGCAGTGGTTCTGGCATTTTACCAGTACCAAATCTTCTATCACTTGGAATGAGTTGTTGGATGGTTTAGAGGCTCGATTTGGGTCTGTTTCTTTCCTGGATGCTCATGGTTCTTTGAGCAAGTTGAGACAGACAGGGTCTGTTTTGGAGTACCAAAGGGAATTTGAGAGGTTATTTAATAAGATTGTTGGGGTTCCGGAAACACATCTTCTGGGCACATTCTTGAGTGGTTTGAAGGAGGATCTATCTTGTGAGGTCCGCTCTTTCAAACCACAGTCCCTGTTGCAGGCTATGGAAATCGCTCGGATTCAAGAAGCTAAATACCTATCTAAGAAAAAGTTTGTGCATCCTTTGAATTCTTTCTCAAATTCCTTTCCAAATCATCCACCTCCTTTACTGCCCACACCTGTTACCTCTCCAAGTCCTCCAGTTCGAAAGATGACTCCTCAACAATTGCAGGAGCGTAGACAAAAAGGATTATGTTACAGTTGTGATGATAAATGGGTTAAGGGCCATGTTTGTAAGTCTCAGAAATTATTCCTTCTTCATGTCCTCCCTGATGAGGATGATGAGCATGTTGATGATCAAGAACTTGATTCCAGTACAGATCTCTCTGCGTTGAATCTTCTTCAACCAACTATTTCTTCTCAAGCTGTTACAGACTTAGGTTCTCCTGGAACTATGCGGGTGAGGGGACATATTAATAGCTTGCACGTGCTTGTTTTGATTGATAGCGGCAGCACACATAGTTTTATTGATCCTTCTGTGGTTCAGAGGTTGGGGCTTAAGGTGAATAGCCAAGTTCAAGTTCCTGTTAAAGTTGCTTCTGGCATTCAGATTCGCTGTCAGGGTCTTTGTTATAAAGTTCAGCTTAGAATTCAGTCTCTTAATATTACATTGGATTTATTGGTGCTTCCGTTGGGTGGATTTGATTTAGTTTTGGGGGCTACTTGGCTACGTACATTGGGAGACATCATTTTAAATGTTGATAAAATGACTATGCAATTTGTTTTGGATGGACAACAGTATTGTTTGTCATCAGTAAGAAATGATCAGGTGCAGTTGATTTCTGAAAACCAACTTAAGAAAGAGCTTCGGGAGCTATGACCATTTATGCAATTCAGGTCACACAACCACTTTCAATTCTACTAGTACTCCATTGTCAGGTGATTGACCTTCTGATTTGTCAGCCCTACTGGATTCTTACTCTGAAATATTTTCTGAACCCAAAAGTTTGCCACCAGCTCGTCCTTTTGATCACACAATTCAGTTGGTTGATGAGACAAAAGCTATTGTAGCCCCTTCATATAGACATCCTCCTCACCACAAAAATATCATTGAGCAACAAGTTAAGGATTTATTGGGTTCTGGTCTGTGTAGGACTAGTAATAGTCCCTTTTCAGCGCCTGTACTTTTAGTCCGCAAGAAGGATGGTTCCTGGGGAATGTGCATTGATTACAGGGCTTTAAATCAGCAGACAGTTAAGGACAAATTTCCTATTCCTCTAGTTGATGATTTGTTGGATGAACTGTATGGTTCCAAGTTTTATTCCAAACTAGATTTGCGCTCTGGATATCATCAGATTAGAATGCGTGAGGAGGATATACATAAGACAACATTTCGAACACATGAAGGGCATTATGAGTTCCTAGTGATTCCTTTTGGCCTTACAAATGCTCCTTCTACATTCCAGAGTGTTATGAATAAAACATTCCGGCCATATTTGAGGAAATTTGTTCTTGTTTTTTTCGATGACATACTTGTTTACAGCAAAACATGGTCTGATCATCTTACTCATTTACACACTGTTTTATCCACCTTACAGCAGAATCAATTTTTTGTGAAGCGGTCTAAGTGTGAATTTGGTGTTGCCACTATTGAATATCTTGGGCATATTATATCTGTTGAAGGTGTTTCTATGGAACAATCTAAAGTCTGCTGCATTTTAGATTGGCCAGTACCGAAATCTTTAAAAGGATTACGTGGATTTCTGGGGTTAACGGGATATTATCGAAAGTTTATTAAACATTATGGTCTCATTGCCGCCCCATTAACTCAATTACTTAAGAAAGACAATTTTGTATGGAATGATTCTGCTGACAAGCATTTGATACTCTTAAGCGGGTAATGACTACAGCTCCTGTTTTAGTTTTACCAATTTTGAGGAGCGTTTTATGATCTTGATGTGATGCTAGTGGATTGGGCATTGGGGCAGTTTTAATGCAGCGCGGCGCGCCCCATCGCTTATCTTAGTCATATTTTCTCTTCTAACAGCAGGGCCTTTCTGTATATGAAAAGGAATGGAGGCAGTCATCTTTGCAGTTCAAAAATGGCGTTCTTATCTCATTGGCCGGAAGTTATTATTAGAACTGACCATCAAAGCCTTCGTCATTTGTTGCAACAACAAGTTCACACCCCAGCCCAACAACGTTGGTTGATCAAATTAATGGGTTATGACTTTGATTTGGAGTATAAATCTGGAAATCACAATAAAGCTGCAGATGCTTTATCTCGCTTGCAAGAGGAACATGCCCATTATGGTATTTCTGTTGTGCAACCTGATTGGGCTACTGAATTGTTGAATGCCTACAAGATAGACCCTATGTTCCAAAATTTAATGTTTCAATGGACTGCTGGACAATTGAATCCAGATTTATACTCTTGTAAAGGTGGGTTACTATATTACAAAATTAGAATTCTGTTGCATTCTGATTACTTTCTTACGCATCAGGTGCTTCAGGCATGTCATGATTCTCCTGTGGGTGGGCATTTTGGGTATCACAAGACATTGCACAGAGTTCAACTGAGTTTCCATTGGCCTGGACTCAATCGGGATGTGAAAAATTACATTAAAAATTGTGATATTTGTCAGAGATCCAAGTCTATTTCACAATCTCCAACTGGGTTACTTCAGCCGTTACCTATACCTGAGCAATTATGGACTGATATAGGTATGGATTTTATTGAAGGCTTGCCCGTTTCCCAAACAAAATCAGTAATCTTGGTTGTTGTGGATCGGCTCTCAAAATATGCCCATTTTGTTGCTGTTTGCACCCATATTTGCAGCCATTGGGCCACGAGTGGGCCGGCAGCCCAAGAAGAAATAGGCAGCAGCGGTTGCAACACAAGAATGGCATGCAATGAAATATGTGAGAAAAGTATGGCCACTTTGGGCTGGGGCCTTTGCCACCTCAGCCCTCGGAAGGTGGGCGATAAAACCCCCTTTTTCCCATGCAAAAAGGGGAGAGAGGAGAAGAGGCCATCGGATCAAATCGCTCTGGGAGGAGCGGCCAGGAAAAGAAGGAAGCCTCTGAGGAAGCCTTCGAGCGTTGGAAGGAAGCAACAGAAGAAGGGAGAGTTGCAATAGTGCTGCGGCCTTGGAGTGTGTGAGGAGAGCCAGTGGGGAAAGAAGGATAGGTATAAAAAGATGTAATGGGAAATTGGTCTAGAAGGGATGGCGGTTCTGCAGATGTCCCCTCCCCTGTTCATTGTTTTCCATTTTTTTTTAATTTTATCTTCTCCATGTAATCCCTTTCTCACGATATATTTCCTTCGATTATGAGCGTTATTTCTCCGTGCTCTCCCATATACTTTGTTCTCCCTATTCATCTCGCTCAATATATGCATAAAGATTTCTTCCCCCTGATTCCTTGAGCAGTGGGCTGGGTAGTTCAGTACCCAGTCCCATTTGTAGAAGCACCGAGCAAAAGTTGGGGGGAGGGGGTGTCACATCACGACATTTAATATGCCATAAATGCCGGAACGTGAACGAACGAGAAATCAAGAGTACAATTATATTAATTGAACAGGACAATTACTCAGAAGCTTGACTAAATAACATGTATTATTTGCCATTCAATAGGTGTTACATGATTCTTGCTTTACAATCTCAAAAATAAAATGTCGCCACGGTTGATCTCTCCACACTTAAATCCCGAGGTTCCCGCCTTCTAGAATTGTAGATACCTGAAATAGTAGGATTTAATGAGCTAACTAGCCCAGTAGAATTCAATTCCTTGAATTAAGAAGGATTCACAGGTATGATCTCAAGATAAGAACATGAACATTATTAACAATGAGTGTTCAAAGCTACGAACGAATGAGTCAATTCAATAACACATGAAGAACCAAGGTAATATCGGAGTATGATCAATAACTCAGGATGTCACTTAAGTTTAGAATCAAGCATTATTCACACACACATGTGTATTATGATGACTAATCAAACACTTAATGATGCATGCCACATCCACTGTCCTCATCGCCCCCGCGCGGCCACTGACGAATTCGGGCGCTCCCCCCAGGACTGAACCAGCCCTTTATTTGCCAGGCATATTGCTCAAATGAGTCCCAAAGACTCGCAACTCGTCATCATAACACACTCATTATGGTAATGAGTCAAGGATACAAGGATTTTACTCATAGTTACTCAAGGTTTGCACACAAGAACCAAAGAACTTTGGCTCTTTCACTGATTTTAGAAATTGATAGTTTCACAAGAACAACTTTGTTCGGAACTTGAAGAAATAACTCAAGGAAAAAGGAAAGATAACTTGACTGATTTAAGTGAGTGTTTTGGTGGTAAAATCTATATGATAAAGGTAGACTAACAAGTAGAACAATTGAATAGGATTTTTAGGGAAGAACAGAGTCAAAAAGAAGCTGGAAACATGACTTTGACCAGACCCGTCGACAGGCTTGGATCTGCTGTCGACATGGGCTGATTTCCAGAGCTGAGGTTTCAGACCTGTGTGCATCTGTCGACAGCAACCCAGAGGCCTGTCGACAGCCACACACAGTACTGGTTTTCTGGTTCTGGCCAGGGGTTCCTGTCGACAGCTAGCTCTTCGTCTGTCGACAGGGGCTGTGTCAATTGTCAGAAAACCAGTCCATTCAACCTCTAATGGTTCTATAAAGTTTCTCTAACATTCCTAACATAAATAGGACCCTAAGCAAGTATGATTTCAGATGTAATACCCATTGAAACATGATCAGAAAAAGGAAGATCATGAAACATAATTTGCAAAGATTTTTAGCAAGAAGTTAACTCGAAGGAGATAATGAAAAGTACTCTTTCAAGAACTACTTTCTCTTCACTATTCTCAGCTGAACATATATCAAATGTACTCTTTTGAAAGTTTTCTAACTTCTCAACGAATCAAGTTAACTAAACGTAGAAAACCGTTGAGGTTCTATCTAGTCTAGATAATAGAATCAACACTCTAAATTCAGTCAACTGGATCAAAGCTAGTAACATATGGTTACTTGTAACTTAAGAATCAACTGAAACTTGGTGTAATATTGATTTCCTAACATGGACATATTTTCTAAACTTTGGAAATATCATGATCAATAACATGGCTTCTCAGATTTCACAATAATCTGAGTTTTTAAACTGAAAGAATAGCATGCTTTAAAGTATCACATGCCATTTACCAAAGAATCAAGGAAAAGGTGGCAAGAGAACTAGAGGATTAAGAAAGGAATCCTCCAACCACACAACTAAAACAAGACTATAAGGGATGGTTTCATGGCTTACAAAAGAGAATTCACATATTTATAGTAATTAAGCAAGTGATCAAGTCTTCTTTAACAAAGGTGGGGTTCAAAGATTTAGAAAAGAGAAAGGATATGAAGAGAATCTTACACAACACGGAACTGTAAGATTATCCTTTGCCAAAGCATTGACTGCTTGAATTCAAGGTAAACTTTATAGCAGTACATGATGCACATGCTATTCTAAGGATACTTAGAGAATAATAAGAGCTTGAAAGCTTGAACACCTAATTAGTAAGTTCCATAGCATGTTCAAGAGTAAGAGTAAGAGAGAGGAAGGAAAGAATTGAATCCTACCTGATTTGAATAACACAAATCCCGTCCTGGCGTTGAATTCCCCCAAGAACACGATTTGCAGCAGAGGAAGACGTAGCCACAAGTAGGGAAAGAAACAGGTGAAGCCTGTTGTCGTTGCTGCAACCACTTCCAGAGTTTGCTTCACCACCACACCTTGCATCAGCTCAAGCACAACTCGAATAGGTACTCAAGGTGCACAAGAATAGAACTAACACTCACCCACTACACTCACAGTATGAGGTCTTGCAAACACAGTTGCAACACAACCAATAGGAGCAACGACTTCCTCAACCATTTACTCACTACAAGGACTAGAAAACATAGCAGCAACAGGAACAGACCTAAACGGTTCGCAAGCTGGGTATTGGGGGGGTTTTTATAGCCCTCAACGCTGGCCATGCATGATGGCACGATAGCCATCAAGGTGTCAAAGTTATAATCTCCTTAAACCATGTCTGGACAAGTTTACCATGCAAGTTACAAGGTTTACACCTAAGGGGTGTACGTGTTGATCCCATTACCATGTGCGCTGGCCTTCCCAGGGTCACCCACGTTAGCCTCCTGAAAATTCCAAAAAATCTAAACCGTAATTGGACCATAATTCGGCTGGCCCAAAGATCTTTCTTTAAACATGTCCAAATGATGTCTATTTGTCTTGAAATTTCTACCATAAGCTAATGTGATGGTTTTACAAATTATGGTGATTTTTATTCAATTTTTAGATTTTATTTTACACTAGGTGAAAAATCACCCGAAAAATGGTCGCGTCGATTGTACCTTGAAATCCGTACGTTAAAAAATTCAAATAATTACATATTTAATTTCTCCACATTTTTCTGGAAATTATGATGTTCTCAGATTTTTATTTCATTATCGTTTTCCGGTATCGTCCTGTGGAGGTGCGCACTTCGAGGTACGATACTGGAATAACGTTCATTACCACTAATTAAGTCTATCATCTAATTATCACAATTTAATAACAATCTTAAGATATTTTAATCAAATTATTTCTATTTTCTTAACATTTTGAATTTCTGGGGCGTTACAGGGGGTTCTTGCTTCGATTCTCCATGCTGGAAGTTATCGGTGATTGCCTCGTTTCCGTGTACTTTTCACTTCATGCTGGTAATTCTCTGTTTAATCTGTAATGTGTTATTCTTTGTTTAAACTGTAATGTGTTTCCCTTGACCCCGTTCTTATCTTCTTTCGATTTATATTTTAATTGGAATCCCCTACGTTCCTGGGTTGGGTCGAATAATGATGTCCATATCCTGTGATCAGGGAGAAGAGATAATAGCCCACCGTTGTTCTTTTCTTATGCATATGATTGCTCGTTTTAGTCTAGTTCGAACCAGCATCGCTGCCCAATACAAGCCGCCTCCGTTCATGCTTACCTGGTCCGGATCACAGATAAAGCCCCAGATGTTCTCAGGTTGGGGTGAAAATAATACCCACACTTGGTTCTCAGGGGTTAAATTGGCCCAAATTCTCTTTCCCTTTTTTTAGATTTTTATTAGCCTATTTATATGATTGTTTCTTGTCAGCAACGTTAAGAGCCTTGAACGGCAGCCCTGCGTAGTGATGATGCAGTGCTGCCGTTCACCATTCTTACCATGTTGCGCTACTTTGAGTAGTCACCGTTTAAGCTTAAACGGAAGCCCTACGCAGTGCTTGCGTAGGGCTGCCGTTCAAGCTCTTCCCAGCAGCTTGGGATGATATCTGTTACAGGGGTCGCCGTTCAAGACTGAGACTGACACGGAAGTCGCCGTTCAGGACTGTACTTGACTCGGGGGCTGCCGTTCAGGTCTATCCCCATTTAAAACCCATTGTTTCAGTCTCTTTTACTCCTTTTCAGTTGTGTATGTGATCCGGTGGTCAGTATAGCTACCCACTCATGAGCATGCACTGAGAAAGGGGTCAAACAGAAAATAGTACATCGTCCCAACGTGACGTCTTCCGACCTCGGTATATACCGGTCTCCTCGAGTACGACTCGAAAACTGGTGCCGTGCGCCGTAGTGTTGTTGCCTTCGGCATCAACACTTTTGTTAGCACCGTCTCCATCGTGGTGGACGGATGTCATGCACACCCCCTCCACATGAAAAATAAGGGGAGGTGCTGCCGGATTTTCGTCTCGAATGTGGTATTCGCCTGCTTCTACCGGCGATCTTCGAATGCATTTGTGCCGACATGGCCGCCGGATAACTTGTGTTGCTATCCGACACCATTGGCAAATATTGTGTCGCCACTGTCCGGCGAATATTGCCCCGTAGGCGTCACCTCGGATTTATAGGTGAGCGTCCCTGGGTACTATCCCGACATATGGTGGGCAGGGGTGGTTACCATCAAATCGGATTATACCGTATGACCGGGTTTTCGCTTATTTAAATTTTATTTCTTCGGCTAACGTCTTGTCGGCTTGTGTTAAATTTATATATGTGTGCACGAACGGAACAAATAAGTGCCGATGCGACATACATCACCCGATCGACATGTCAAACACAAGAGCAAATAAATGATATAAGCAACAAAAACAATAATAACAATAATGCGTAAAAATAATAATAATAATGAATGAATAGAAATTACAATCAACAAAACATGAATATTACAAACGAGAAGATCAACAGAAATTAAGTGACCAAAAGTAATAAATAAGGGAAAAACACAAGTGAACCGATAAAGAAAATAGATAAATGGAAGAAAATTAATTAAAAATAAATAAATAAATGTCAAAAAAAAATGGGCGCGCCGCTGTTCAATTCCCCCCCCCCCCCTCAGGTGACTGTCGTTCACCTCTTCCGCAGTGGCTTTTTGGTTTCGTAGATGTTGAGGGTCTTAAACGGCAGCCCTGCGCAGTGCTTATGCAGTGCTGCCGTTCAACCTCTCTTCTCCATTAAAAATCCAGTACCCCTCTGTTTAAAGTGGGTCAATGACGTACGCTTTGAGAGCCGCTGTTCAGGTTATCTCCCGGCCTCGGCATATATCGGTTCTTTTGAGGACGCTTCGGGAACCGATGCTGTGTGCCGTGATGTGTTGCCCCGGCATCAACATCTTGTTGGCACCGTCTCCATCGTGGTGGACGGATGTCATGTAACCCCCCCCCCCCCCCCAAACGTGCAAGTTAAGGGGAGGTGCTGCCGGATTTTCATCTCGACAGTTTCCAAATGTATTTGTGCTAACATGGCTTGCACCATTGGTAAATATAATCGCCACTGTTCGGCGTACATTGCCTCGTGGGCGTCGCCTCAAGTTTATAGGAGTGCGTCTCTAAATATCACCCCAACATATGGTGGGCAGGGGTGATTATCATCGTGTCGGATTATAACATGTGATTGAATTTCTGTCAATGTAAAAATCTATTTCTTCAGTCATGATTGGTAGCAGACTGTGGTATATTCATGTACGTATGCATGGATGAGACAAATGGACGCCGTCACGTTGCACATCTTTCGATTGGCGAATTGGATACAAGGACAAACAAAATAAATAAATTAAATAATAATAATAATAATGACAACAAAGGAATGAATGAGAAATGAGAAAATCAGGGGAAGCTAAACAACAATAATAATAAATGGAGAACAGACAGCCAATGAGCAAGACAATTGAAGGGACAAGAAAAAGAATAATAATAGAAGTAAAACAGTTAAATTATTAAAAGAAACAAGATTAATAACAGTGAAACAAAATTTCGGTTGCAATGATAGCCTTTAATGAATTCTGCTTAAAAGTCCTGTCGTTCAATCTCATCGGCAGACACCATCCGCCCTGCCGTTCAGTCTCATTGGCAGACACCATCCTCCCTGCCGTTCAACAATGTTGTTCAGCACTCATACCCCTGCCGTTCAACTTTCTATACATAATACCCCTGCCGATCAGACCTTTTGCGCCTGTTCATACCCCTACCGTTCAGCAATCTTTTTTGTGCATATAGCAGGCTGCCGTTCAACCTTTCCCCACATGCCAGCCTCTGCCGTTCAAGCCCCAACCGCCCTGCAAACACCCATAACAAGGCTGCCGTTCTAACCCATTTCCCCTTTTGTTTGAAACCCATTAAATGCCCACCGTTTAAAACCCCAAGTGGTCTCCACCGTTTCAACCCACACCACCCACTTTTAAACCCCTTTCATTAAATGTACTCATGCACATACGCACAAGCACATAGCCTCCTCATTAAAAAAAAAGGGGTAACGAAATTAATGAGATGGTAATTGAAATATTTAAGAGAAAAAAGGCAAATAATCATGTACAATTCATAAAAAAATGGGAGCTAATTAAATGATTAAAGACCCAAATAAGTATGATAATTCTGAACTAAGGGAATAAATTTTAGATCAAATAACTAAAAGACATGGAAAACTCCATATTAGTTCTAACAGCATAAGATAAATGCAAAAAAAAAAAAATTGATGACTTCATAAATCCAAAGTAAAATTTAAATAAAACATGCTCAAACAAAAGAAGCCAAACCAAATGATCTCAGGCCAAACACTTCAGTCTGGAATAAAAAAAATTCAAATAAAAAAAATCACAAACTCAAACAGACCAAGAGAAATAAATACAAATAAAGAGAAATATGAAATCAAATAAAATCCCACAACAGATCAAATAATTAAGGGTTGAATTTGATGGATCAATAAATAAGAAGATAACCCTAACAAAAGACCAAACACAACTGAAAATCCAAAAGAAAATAAATCAAATCAAATAATGTTGGAACTAGTTCAACCTCTTTTAATAAATCCAAAATAACAGTAAAAATGTATCGAGTGTTATATTCTGGTCGTCTCACATTAGGCGTAACTAGATTTACTTTTCCGCACATATCATTTATCGGATGTTTCCGCTTAAGGCCATAAAACTTTTTATTCTGGCGATTAATCAAGGGTTTTCTCTCTTAGAGAGATGTAATTAACGTCGTTGCGCTCAACCAATGGCGGGATCTTGGTCCCGACCCGATCTCTATTTTCGTTTGATGAAGTCAAACGACGCTCAAATAGACCTAAAGTCCTTCGATTCTCGGAGGCAGAACATGTTGTCACCTCGGTGACTGGCACGCCTGCGCTCCGCAATTACGGATTCATCTTTCGTTATAGTGACTTGCTTAGTGCTAAACGGGACTTGAATTCGTAATACGCGGGAACACACATGAAAACATGATAAATAATTTTAATTTTAAAATAATTTGTGATGAATCCGCAAAATCCATTTCCACAGTTGCCCTCAAACATCCTTTTACAGCAGCAGTGGTAGCTAAAGAATTTGTTACTCACATAGTAAAATTGCATGGTTTGCCCAAATCTATTGTATCCGATCGTGATACTATATTCACTGGTGCATTTTGGAGGGAATTGTTCAAATTGCAGGGGGTGCAGTTGAAGATGGGCACCGCTTACCACCCGCAAACTGATGGGCAAATTGAAGCTTTAAATCGGTGCTTGGAAACTTACCTCCGATGCTTTTGTTTTCAACAGCAACACAAATGGTGTGACTGGATTCCATGGGCAGAATATTCTTATAACACATCTCTTCATTCTTCTATTGGAATGACTCCATTTCAGGCAGTATATGGAATTCCTCTTCTAGCTATTCAGTCTTATGTTCCAGGCACTGCTAAGGTCCAGGATGTGGCAGATAACCTGGTGACCAGGGATCAACTGTTGACTGAACTCAAGCATCACTTATCTAAGGCTCAGGCTCGCATGAAGAAGTTAGCCGATGCCCATAGGCTGGATAAACAATTTGCTGTGGGAGATTGGGTATATCTGAAGTTACAACTACAAGGATTTGTTGTACATTGATTTAATCACAAGCTAGCTGCGAAGTATTATGGGCCATATCAGATTACAGAACGCATTGGTTCTGTTGCATATCGTTTGGCTTTACCTGCTGATTGTCGCATCCATAATGTTTTTCATATCTCTCAGTTAAAGGCCACACATGGAGCTGTTCCTGCTCCTATTCAGCCACTCCCCAACAGTTTACCTGTTCACAAGCCAGAGCCGGAGTTGTTGCTGGGACGCCGTCTCATTCAGAGAAACAATTGCCTGTTCCGCAAGTACTTATACAATGGAAGGGTCAGGTTTCTAATGATGCTTCGTGGATGGACTATTATGAGTTCATTTCTTTGTATCCTCATTTCGACCTTGAGGGCAAGGCCATTCAATAGGGAGGGGAGGAATTTGTTAGGCCTTTATGCTGGCCATAAGAACCTTACGATGGATATGGTTAGGTTGTTGAGTTGTTACTGTGAGAGATTGGCCAATGGATGTTGTGGCACAACTCTCACCACATATTCTGTACACTGAACAGTATAAATAAAAGTGGTAAGGCTCGGAATGAGCAGGCTAGTTTGATGCTCATTCTTCTGCTACCTCGTGTCTCTCTTCTCTTCCCCTGTTCTCCGGTTCTTCCTTCTCTCTAGAATTCTACCAACGGCGCCAACTCGAGCTCGAGGATCTCAGGCAGGGCCACTCCTGTCTGGTTTAGATCGGGAGCCACGCAAGAATCGTAACAAAAACATACCTCCTTCCCCTCTCCTCCGTGCTCACTTTCCCCTTCGTCGTCCTCGTGGTTTGTTGTTTACTTTCATCTTTAAAAGAAGAGGGTTTAACAACCACCACCACCAGATGGGGATTTCAACAGGTTCTAGTACATGCTCTTGGATTTTCCTCCCCTCTGTAATAACCCTCCCTCCTTCCCTCTCCCATCTGATGGCATCTACTTCATACGTTGTTATTATATATGAAGATTACTTCTCCTTATTAATATTGATTATTTTAAATCAACCTTCTACACTTGAGTTGTATGGATTGCGTATTCCCGCTCGTCACTGTCGTTCTATTTTCTTTTCTTCACAGCTGTCGTGTATGTCCTCTCTCTGTGTTTGACGCGCTTGATCCTAATTTGCGTGTGAACGAGCTGCTTGTGTGTGTGTAGGAGCTGCTGCATATGTCGCCGGGGAGGGGTTGCCATCTTGGGTTATCGATTTTATTTTATGTCGTGTTTGGACAGCTCGCCGGTTAAAATATAGGGAGAATTAATTATTCGTCTCTGGGAAGGGCGAACCATTATTTCTCCATCCCTGTCAGCTTTTCTCTGGACGCCCAGTCCCTGTTTTATGCGGGACTTATTTTCCAGTCCTTGGGCATTTAACGGACGTTATCATCTTGTGTACAATACCTATTCTACCCCCAGCCCTACCTACCCGTGACCTGTTCGACTTTAATACTTTTCGAAGAAGGAGGCAATGGCGGAAACTTTCTCGCCGCCGCGTTGCAGACCAACGTTGCCCGTGCGTATCCGCTGCGAAGAGGAGACCTGCTGTTTGGGAGCGCTGCGAAGAGGACGCCAGGGTCGCCGTTTGGGTGTGCTGCGAAGAGGAGCGCAGAGATTCTAACTGATTCTCACTTCCTTCCTTCTATCCCCAGTGTAGGTGACTTTTTCTTGGCGTTTCGATACATATTGGTTCCACCGTTCCCCTTTGACCTCTGTAGATCCACATCCTTTAGCCGCCAGATCTTTTTCTTGCCAAGAATGTTTCATCCATTTCCGTTCTTGGTTACCTACGATAGTACAGAGTTACCTCTCCAAAATTATGTATTTTGTCTAAGTTTGTCTACTTGTAAATGTAACAACATTCGAAGTAATTAGACAGTTAACTCTGTTGCTCAGTAACTGTGTAACCTTGTGTTAAGTACTTACACACTTAATCGTATAACTGAGTAACTGTGTAAGAACTTTGTAAGTTCTTTCACAGTTAACTGTGTAACTGAGTAACTGTGTAACAATTTTAGAAATAGTTACCTAATGTTTTTCTAAGTAAGTGTCTAACTATTTATATTTCTATTTGTGTAACAAGTTTGTAAGTAGTTACCCACTTAACTATTTTTGTAACTATGTGTCTAACTATTAAGTAACTGTGTAACTTATTAGGAAGTTAAAAAATAGTTACATATATTAACTGTATAATTATGTGATTACTAAATATTTTTTGTACGTAAGTGTCTACCTATTTGTATTTCAAAGTAGTTAGACTGTTAAGTGAGGAACTGTGTAACAACTTCAAAACTAACTGCTGCAAAACTGTAGCCCCATTTTCAATTCTTAAGGACCCATTGAAGGGGTGTTGAGAATTTTTATTGCAATCCCTGTCTATGAACTTGTATTTGTACTGCACAAGAATGTGATCATTATACACATCAAAATTGCAAGGTATAGAGAAAGTACCACTTTGGCGATGGCATCTGCTGGTTCTTGCTCGACGACAATACCATCTCTCCGATGTCCATGTGGATATGGGTGGTGTGATATATTTACAAGCCACACTACTAAGAATCCTGATCGCAAATATTATAAGTGCAAGGTGTGTATATGGTGTGGACTTTGTGGCAGTCATTATTTCTTTGTAATGCTTAGTATAGGTGAGAGGCCTGACATTGTTGAAGTAACATGTTCAATTTTCTTTGTTGTGCAAAAAGGATCATGCAAGTCTTTATGTGGTGTGATGAATTTTTGGCTCTTGACCATTCATCCAGTGCAAAGTGTGAATGTGATGAGGTGATGCGGAAACTAGTTGAAGAGAATGACATTTTAAGAAAGCGAGTACAAGAACTTCAACTTCAGCTAGAGAAGAAGACTAGGATCACTGCAAGCCTTGGTCGAGTAATCTCCACGTTGACAACAGAGGAGGCTGATAATTAAAGGACTTTTAAGCTTCTTCTATGTCACATGTCAGTTAACAAATGAATGTAAATTAACAATGTTGTATTAGCGAAGAGGCAAAGATATGTGTACTCTCTAGAATGGGTTCCATTTTGTTTACTTTCAGAATATTGTATACATTGAGAATGTCAGATTGTGTAACGCAAAACACATATGTACTGACCACATTTCTGTATAAGAAAGATCATGTGGTTCCTGGGTAATGTTGTTTAGTTGGATAAATATAACGGGATCCATAAAATGCTTGTAACTCACTACTAAAATCACAGTTGTACGCATGCAAATCCACAAGGAGAATTTACTGTTAGTATTTATGAGAGTAATTGTGTAACAACTATGGAAGTAGTTTAAGCGTATGTAATTTTCTACTATCTTCATCCATATGTATTTAAGTACTTATTATTGTAAGTGTTTAACAACTTTCCAACTACTTACATATAGTTAATTGTAACTGTGTAAGAACTTATGAAGTAGTTATTGACAGTTAACTTTGTAACTGTGTAACAACTTATGAAGTACTTACACACTTAACTGCGTAATTGTGTACAATATTTAATTACGTATGTTAGAAGTCTGTAAGTACTACTTTTGATAACTGTGTAACAATTTTTTCACAGTTAACTGGTTAACCGTGTCACTGCCAGTGCGAAATTACGACCTTCTTTTGCTACGTAAGTCTTAAAGTACTTTTTTTAACTGTGAAAGATCTTTTTAAGTACTTATATAGTTAACTGTGTAACTGCGTAAGTATATAATTAATTACTTTCTTTGTACATAAGTACGTAAGTATTGTAATAGTAACATTTTCCCAACTTTCCAAACAGTTACACAGTTACGTACGTAACTGTGTAACTATGTAATGCACAGGAAAAGCAACTTCGGCTCATATTCTCAGTGGTTGTCGACAGACGACGTGTGGCTGTCGACAACCGGAAATCCGATCAGTTGAAAACATGAACCGGTTCAGTTTCGGACCGGTTTTTGTTGTGTCGTTTCATGGAGAGGGTTATAAGTAACCCCAAATGTCGACACACGCCCCTTCAACACGTCATTTTCCGGTATCTTGCGTCTCCTGAGGTTTGTAACAGAAACCCCACCGTTTTTCTGTTGAGAGCGCCATCCCCACTCTCTTTCTCTCCTGCTATCCTTCTTCTATCTTCTCCATTCCTCCATTTGGTCCATCTCACCATGTCAACCAGGGGGAAGATGGTTGCTGCTCGTCAAAGAAAACCATCACAAGAGGCAGACGACACTTCTAGGGCTATTGCAGAGTGGCGGAGCAAACACAGGGCAGACCGCACCCCAGAGGTTCATGTACCACAGAACCTAGATCTCCGTAGGGTTCGTGGTGTTTTCAAGAAAATCATACAGCCACGATATGCGAATTTCGCCTCCCTTGAAGATATGTTTGAGGGCTTGCAAGACCTGTTCGAAAAGCAACACTGGGTTCGCCTAGTTAAATCGCAGATGAAGTACTCACCAACTGCTGTTACTGAGTTCTTCAACAACCTGAGTATGTCAAAAGAACAAAACTTGTACACTACAGTGAAAGACATCACCTTTGAAGTTACCCCCAATCTTTTCAGTCGTGCCCTTTAAGTACCCAACGATGGGACTACATTCTTGACACACAATTGCATCATTCTGACTACTATACTCTTATCACTCAGGAACCCTATGACTCCAAAAAGAAAATTGCCAAAATGAATGCCAACACCTTTCCACCCCTTCATCGGATGATTCATCATATGTTCACAACCCTCATCGTTCCGAAAGATGGTAGTAGAGAACTTGTCACTGAAGTTCACAAAAATGTATTCTACTTTTTTCTTCAAGGCCAACAAATCAACTTGCCAGCTCTCCTGTTTGACCTCATCATGCATTGTTACAAGGATCCAAAACGCTCAATGCCTTACGCCTGTCCCATCACATCCGTCATATGTTATGTTGGCATTCCCCTTAGAGCAGGTGAGACTGTTTCCCTCAAATCAAGATGTGCATATGATATCGCAACAGCTGAAAGAATGGGGTACAAGATGGTTGAAGGCAGAGTGACAAGGACGCTGAAAGGGCAAGAAGCTGCAGAGGAAGACGAAGACTTCGAAGAAGAAGACAATAATGAGGAAGAGGAAGAATCAGAAGAAAATATGGACATTTCTGGAGGCAATGAGGATGTACCATATATTCCAAGTGAACCAGACATTCAGAGTGCATCTCAAGTTCCATTGTCTCAAGATATGAAAGACTTCATCTCTGAACAACTGCTTCAATGTCAAACAAGAATCACACAACATATAAATACTCAATTTGGTGAGTTGAACCAACATTTGGATTAGTTGAAGCAACACATGGACACTAGAATGGATGCCAATGAACAGAGTCATGGTCATCTTCAAAGGCATCTGGATGTCATGGATTATGGTTTAATGCACCTTCGGGATGATTTTCAACATCTTTAAAATTTTTACAATCCTCCCTACCCTACAGATGACAATTTTTCCAACTTTCTATCTCATATTGCTCAGGGTCCCTGTCGTCCCACTCCTCCGAGGGATGACAATCCTTAGACATTACATGTATACGGAGAATTTTCTTTTTGAAAGGAACAAATGTTGAGTAGAAATATGAAGTGGTCATCTTTTGAATTATCTGTGTATGATGTATGGCTGTATGCCACATGTAATGAATGATCAATCTTTTGAATGAAATGAACTTGCGTCTCGTCCGTGACTTTTTGTACTTTCCATCCTTTTGAATGTTATTCACAAATATGTACATATGATCAATCTTTTGAATGAAATTATCAGTTGTTCTCGACACCAAGGTTGAATGTGTGGACAACCAGTGATCTCGATAAGACAACAAGGTTCTGGCAAAACAAAAGAAAACTAGTAGTTGTCGACACCAAGGATATAGCTGTCGACAACCAATGATCTCCATCAGACAACAAGGTTTTGGCAAAACCAAAAATAACAGTACTTGTCGACACCAAAGATATAGCTGTCGACAACCAATGATCTCCATTAGACAACAAGGTTCTGGCAAAACAAAAAATAGCAGTAGTTGTCGACACCAAGGATATAGCTGTCGACAACCAATGTTCTCCATCAGACAACAAGGTTATGTCAGCTCTATTACAATAAGTATGTACATATAGCTTCATCTATTGCATTTACAAAGTTATCTGTCACCTCATTTACAAGAGGGTGAACATTCAGTTCAACTGCCTTACAAAAAATGACGAAATCCTGTAATAGAGGACACAAACATCATTAGATGTCTTCCTATAGCATTGGGTTTCTACAGGTCCTCCTATTATGGCCTTCTTGCTTGCATCTTGAGCAAATGTATATGTGTTCGGCTTCGCCTCTTGATGGTATTCGTTTCTTCCTCGGCCGTCCGGGCAATCTCTTTGTAATCGGCAGCTTCACTTGAGTATCATTGACGTTCATACATGGCATGTCATTGTTATTTATGGGGTTAACTGTTGTTGCATAGGCCGCCCTATAAGTGTTGGTTGTATAGAAAGGAGACACATGATCATATAAAGGTTTATGAGTACATGCTATAGCTACACATGCATGTTCACATGGGATCTTCAGAAGTTGCCACTTATGGCAAGAACATGTCCATTCTGGGGTGTTCACAACATATGTTTTGTTTCCATTCACCACCTCAAAGAGTCGGCCATCGGAAGGACAGAGTTTTGCCTTGCATTGAACATGATCTTCGCCAAAACTTTCTCAATATTAGGACATAGGGTGGTCTCCCAATTTGCAGCTTCAATTCTTCTCCTCCCTCCCATTTCCATTATTTGACGGCGTATAGTCTCCACCATTTGAAGAATGGGAAGACCACGTGCCGGTTTGATCCAAGCATTAAAAGACTCTGCTAGATTGGAGTACATTTGGCCATACCTGAAAATAGTTAGACAAGTAGGTAAAAAGTTATGGGAACAACTGTTTGGAGACTGGTACATTAAATAAACGTAAGTAGTTACATATTATGAAAGTGACACATGTACCTTTCTCCAAGAAATTGGGTGTTTGCCCAATGTTCAACATCATTTCTGAGGATCCAGTTCTTTGCTTCTGGGGATTTTCGTTCCATTTCCGTCATTGCAGCTACATATTCACTTTCATTCAGTGCAAATGCAACCTTGTTCAGTGTCTTCACCAGACTATCTTTAAGGGCTTTTCGGTATCTTGCTGCAGCTTCAGTCATAAAGTTTGCCTTTATGTGCCTTAGACAATATCCATGATGGTCGTTTGGGAAAATTTCAGGAACCGCTTCCTTCAAACCTTTTGCTCTATCTGAGATAAACACTGTCGGTCTTTCAGTGAGAAGAGCTTTCTTGAGGTTGTTTAAGAACCATTTCCAATTTTCATGTCTCCGAGTCCGCTATAGCGAATGCAATTGTGAAAAGCTCGTCATTTCTGTTTAACGCACTTGCTGCAAGAATGACACCTTGCATTTTATCAGTGATATGTGATCCATCGAGAAAAATCAAAGGTCGGCAACCAACCTCATAACCATATGCACAGGCGGCAAAACACAGAAAATATGATTTAAATCGATGTGTCTCCTCATCCACTACCAAATCTATGATACTTCCGAGATTTGTTTCCATTACTCTTTCAGAGTACCAACGAAGCATATCATAACTTGTTTGTACATCTCCATGCAAATCTCGTACGACAACTTCCCTACCGCACCAAGCTTGATGGTATGGCACACGCACTCCATAGTCCACATCAATGTCTTTAACCATATCACATGGATGGTATTGTGGAGTGTGTGCCATTTTTTTCTTCACTAGCTCAGCTATCCATTTTTTTGATGTCCTTGGATGATGTTGGCTCTTCAAATCACAACCACATGTGTGGACATTATTCATTGTCTTAATCGCAAAATCAGGTCCATCTCCCAACATTGATGCATGGACCCGCCATGGACAATCTTGTCCTTTGCATCTTGCAGTAACACGACTCTGATCATTCTTAATATAAAACCAGTCAAAACCTCGATGTACAGCATAGTTTGTCAGTTCTGTCTGAAAGTGAGCTTTGTCACTAAATATTTGCCCCGTCCCAGTTAATGCATGAGCCCACAATTCACTTCTCAGAACTACATGTGAGCTGCCACCTTCACATTGTGTGTATTGTGTGTATATTTCAAGGCAACTATTATTTGTACTGCCAGCATCTGCTTCTTTTGGACTTACTGTAATGACTGGTGATGATCTGGAAAGTTAGCAGACTTACAAAGTTAGAAAATTTAAGGAGCGTACACATACTTACAAATGCACATATGTAACTGTAATCTTGTCCAGCAGGAATTACATTCTGGTCATACATTCTAAGTAACATGTGCATACCTGTAATCTTCCCCAGCAGGGTCCATTATAGTGCTTTCGTTATTCACCACATGCATGATAATGATAGGGTTGGTGGCATGTTCTTTATGAATGTCATACATGATGTCCACGTCCCCATCTTCACACAATGGGCAATACGTATCTGTAAGACTGGGGAGACAGTAGTTGATGATCCATCTTCGGCCAGATAATGACCATCGACGGAAGATTTTGGCACGAAGTGCATCCAGCTTCATTCCGCTGAAGACATAGAAGACAAAGGAGTCCTGGCCAAAGGAACAACGAGCTGGAATCTTCTCCATTTATCCCTCACAATTCACACTCCTTTCCAGTAGATGGCTGGAGGAGTAAGCAGATGAAGGGAAATGGGGAGTGTCATTTTTACTGTTAAGTGGATGTCCAAATGGGAGTGCCATTTGGGCGGGAAAGTGGGTTCTCTCTCTCCACTGTCGCCGTCAATAGTCCTTTCAAATTCATAAATTACCATCATGCCCTCGAACCGCCATTAGTCTTTTCGAAATCCCGTCTTCATTAAGTCACGCAAAAACTACGCAACTCTTGCCCTACACACTTTTCTACCACACACCACTCTGCCGTTCCTCTCCCTTCTGCACGATCAAACCAACGGAGGTAGCATTCGCGAGGAAGAGAGTTTTCATCTCATATACGAGGCGAGATGGAGCAATCAGCGTCTGCCCCGGTGAAACAGAGCACGGCGGAAAGGGAAGCAGAAGCGCGTCTCGGCAGCGACGAACCGCTGCAAGTCTTCATAGATCGAACCTGTGAAGTCCAAGGAGCAGGTATTTTAGTTTCGTATTTATGGAGAAGTATCATTTCCTCGTAGAAAGAACGCGAAATATTTTAAAGGATTTCTCCATAGGTTATGTTGTGTATTCTTTCAACTTACAAAAGTAGGAAAGATTCATACATGCATCACATTTTCTCATTTTAACTCTCACCTATTGTAGAGGAAAGGGAAGACGTTGCCCACACAAACAAGAAACTACACATTCTCCTACATAACAAGAACGACAAGGAGAAGGGGATGAGGAAACACAATCAGATGAAGAAGGAGAAGAGGAAGGTAGGCTATTTCATATTTGGGTTTGTTACAGAATAAGTACGTTAGTTACACACTTACGAAGTAAGTGTGTAAGTATGTATGTAAGTTAATAATAAAATAAATTAGTATGAATACTTGTACTTCATAATCATGTTAGTAAGACATGACATTTATTATTACTAATTTAAATTAATTTTCATAAAGGCAGTGTACATAATAAGGTAGCCTACAAAGTAACTGTGTAACAGTTACACACTTATTTCGTAAGTCTTTGACAGTTACACATTTACGAAATAAGTGTGTAACTGTTACACAGTTACGAAATAAATGTGTAACTATTCGTATTTGTGTAAGTTAGAGGCTTACATTACTATTGTGATAGGATGTGTAAGTATGTAAGTTAATAATAAAATAAGTTAGTCATAATCATGTTAGTAATACATGGTATTTTTTTTATTTCTTATTACTAATTTAAAATAATTTTGATAAAGACAGTGCACATAATAATGTAGCCTAATCTGTTTTTCTGTAAGTTACACACTTACGAAATAAGTATGTAACTGTTACACACTTATTTCGCAAGGGTGTAACTGTTACACACTTCTTACGGAATAAGTGTGTAACAGTTACATACTTACGAAATAAGTTTAACTGTTACACAGTTACGAAATAAGTGTGTAACTATTTGTATTTGTGTAAGTTAGAGGCTTACATTACTATCGTGATAGGATGTGTAAGTATGTAAGTTAATAATAAAATAAGTTAGTCATAATCATGTTAGTAATACATGGCATTTTTTTATTTCTTATTACTAATTTAAAATAATTTTGATAAAGGCAGTGCATATAATAAGGTAGCCTAATTTGTATTTCTGTAAGTTACACACTTACGAAATAAGTATGTAAGTTACACACTTATTTCGCAAGGGTGTAACTGTTACACACTTCTTACGGAATAAGTGTGTAACAGTTACATACTTACGAAATAAGTGTGTAACTGTTACACAGTTACGAAATAAGTGTGTAACTATTCGCATTTGTGTAAGTTAGAGACTTACATTACTATCGTCATAGGTTGTGTAAGTATGTAAGTATGTAAGTTAATGATAAAATAAGTTAGTGATAATCATGTTACTAACACATGGCATTTTTTTATTTCTTATTACTAATTTAAAATAATTTTGATAAAGGCAGGCATATAATAAGGTAGCCTAATTTGTATTTCTGTAAGTTACACACTTACGAAATAAGTATGTAAGTTACACACTTATTTCGCAAGGGTGTAACTGTTACACACTTCTACGGAATAAGTGTGTAACAGTTACATACTTACGAAATAAGTGTGTAACTGTTACACAGTTACGAAATAAGTGTGTAATATTCGCATTTGTGTAAGTTAGAGACTTACATTACTATCGTCATAGGTTGTGTAAGTATGTAAGTATGTAAGTTAATGATAAAATAAGTTAGTGATGAATCATGTTACTAACACATGGCATTTTTTTTATTTTTTATTACTACTTTAAAATGATTTTGATAAAGGCAGTGCACATAATAAGCTAGCCTAATCTGTATTTCTGTAAGTGTGTAACAGTTACACACTTATTTCGTAAGTATGTATGTAACAGTTACACACTTATTTCGTAAGTCTGTAACAGTTACACACTTACAGAATAAGTTTGTAACAGTTACACACTATTTCGTAATCATGTTAGTTACACCGGGCATTTACTTAAATGTTTTATTAGTAATGTGTTGTTGACTTTTCATACAGGGACTGCAGAGAGTAACGTATGCCATTTACATGGGCGTTCCAACTGAAAATACTATATGGACGCCCTCAAGGTGGCCGGCATTCGACATTGCCATCAGTCCCTCATGTCGACAACATGTTTCAATGTCTTTAGCAGTCCACAACACATGTCAATCCCTCTTCCATTGGTAGAGGAGATTATTTTGCATTACGTTGAGGATGACTCCTTTTTGATTGGAGGTCAGAAACTACAGTTCACTGCAAAGGATGTGGCATTGATTCTTGGCCTTCCAAATTTTGGAGAGAAGATGGAATTTTCTAAAGAGTGCAGATAGCCGCCTTCATAAGCTGCTGCCCAAGAGTCACAAAGTGCACATGAATAATATTCTAAAGGTCATGCAGTCTTTAGCAAACTCGAATCAGCAGCAAGACATTAAAGATTTTGTTGGGCTTGGATAGCCTTACTTTGTGCTATTTTTTTGTTCACAACAACTGCATTTGCTTGTCCCATGTCAATTCTTCATTACGTGGAGAATCTAAAGAAAGTCAACAACGTTGATTGGGCAGGCACTGTGCACCATTTCCTCATGAGCAAGATGAGTGAAATTGCCTACGATTTGAAGAAAGAAAATAGAGAGAAGTCAGCAAAAGCAGTTTATATTTTGGGATGCTTTCCAGTCCTTGGTGTAAGTCTTTTGTTTCTCAAATACTACCAATAATAATATATATATCACAATATATTTCATTTACAAGAAAGTTTTATTTTCATGACAGGCTTGGTTCTTGGAGCACCAGAGGAGGATTCAGCCAGAATTTCCAGAGAGGCTTCCACATATATTCAAGTGGGTTTGTCGGCAGAGAATGATCTATTGGCAGAATTTTGTCAAGGAAATGAACACAGGCTCTGTAAGTAATTGTATATCAACCTCAATCTACTGGTTTATAATTTATATATTTTTATCCATGCTGGTGGACAACTTCTGGTTGAATCCTTAGTTATCGTCAGATGTAAAGTAGATGTCGACAACTACTGTTTGAATCCTTGGTTGTCGACAACTGCTGTTTCAATCCTTGGTTGTCGACAACTTGTTTGTCGACAACTACTGTTTCAATCCTTGGTTGTCGACATCTGAAACTTTTTGTGGACTACTGTTTCAATCTTTGGTTGTCGACAGCTGAAACTTGTTTGTCGACAACTACTGTTTGAAACCAGCAGTTGTCGACAGTTGAAATTTGTTTGTCGACAGGTAGTGGTTGATTCTTTAGTTGTCAAAAGTAAGTACTAGCACATAACTTATATGCTTGCATATCTTCTCAGATACTCTCCGAACCTCATAACGAAATGAACTTTCTACAGATAAGGTTCGGGTTATTGACACTTTAAGTATAATATGAGTAGATAACAAGTCTACGTGACATCTAATAAATAGATGACCACTTTATCATTCCTCATGTGAAGAGTGCCGCATAGATTTTTATCTAGTCATATTATACTTAAAGTGTAATATGTAAGTCCAATAAATCTCTCTCTTTTATTGTAATCTTTGCATGTAATCTTCTTTTGATTCAGGTTATTTCTAGTTTAAGCACACAGCGTGTACATGTTTGTACATAAAACTAAACCCAGGAGAAAAATAACAGACTTCATTAGGACCGAAGAGGAAATTTATTTATTTATTTTATTTTTCTCTTTTGGTTGGTAGTTTTGAATATATGGGATTATTTAGAATAGTTAAACTCATAATTATAAAGAGATTATTAGTTATGACAGCTCGTCTGAGGTAATGGGTTATCCGTGGAGTTTTCTTAATTATCCGTATTTTCAAGTTGGCATCAGGCTGAGGCCTGTCCATGTGGATAATTAAGGGCCTTCTAATTACCTCCCCATCAAGTTATCAAAACAAACCGTGGTCTTACTTTAAGAGGGGTGAGAGAGATATATTTTGGTTTAGCACATTTTAATGGTGCTTCCAATCCAAGCAATTCGGACCCCACTATCGCAACCATGTGGCCGGCTTGGTGACGATCCCGACTGGGTTGATCGGTTAGAACTCTTGCTTAAAAATAAGAGATCCCGAGTTTAATTTCTGGGAGGCTTATCTAATTTACATGCAATCTTCGAAGTGTGTAGATCTGAGATTTTCTCGATCATGTGGGGTAAGAACAATTCGGGTACATGGAAAGTAGAAGCTATCAAATCCTGATCTTGGAGTTCACGAACATCAATATCTGATACCACAAAACCACACAGGGTGAGATTTCCTCGTTACCAAAAAAAAAAAAAACTATGTGGCTTGGTGTAATGCGTCCCTTTGATCATTGAATCTTTGTGATGAGGACCACTATCAAGGAAAAGAAAACCGAAGTGGAAAAGAGATGGCAGGCCAGTGCAATACTATAACTAATCCACAACCTTTGTGATCTAATTTGCATTCTTTCCTTTCGAGTGTATCTTCTACAAACATCCCATGATTGATTGGAGAAACATAAAAATGGGAACGATTATAACCACGTACGTTCCAAGAAAACCCACCTATCATTATATTATGTTCTTTGTTACATTCATATTTCTCAAAGTTTTCATTTCTTTTCTTAGTTATCCTCTGATGAGGTCAGCTCTGGGCTTGTAAGAAGCGACTTTGAATGTCAGGGGTTGGAAGCTCAAATGTTTGATGGCGATTGGGAAGCGAAGTTACACCTTGTGCCAATGTCGATCGAACAAATAAGAGATCAAGTTTTGGAAACATAGGGGTGGGTGGGGCATTTCCACCTTGGATCTGGAGTGGCGTTGGACTTTTCTCAGTGGCGGATGTCATTGTGCTACAAATAAAAAAAAAAGTTTAGGAAAGAGCTCTCAAGATCGAATCTTTAATGGTCAAATTGGAGATCGACTTAAAGATAGAAACAAAGAGTAGAGAGAGATAGATGGGGAGAGAGTGAGTGAGAGAAAGAGAGCGATGTGCGTGGATAGCTTAGGAACTAGGCCAAGGTGCAACCACAGTCTTTTGTCCTCTTATTTATGCATGTTGCTTTGTTTTTATAGGTTGGGGGGGAAGAAAAATCTAGAAACGTGTTAGAGGAGATTTTGAGGGGCAAAATTCCCGATAAGACCCTACATGCATGGTTTTCAAAGGCAACCAGTCGGCCTAGATTTTTGCTGCTAGATGATTTTCAAAAGAAGAGAGATAGAGAGAGTTGTCAATTTCTCTCCCTCTCTCTCTCTCTCGCCCCAATGCGGGTGGGTAGCCATTTTTTCTAATGTGAAATTCACATTCTATCTCGGCACCGTCTCACATTGTAGAAGTTAAACCTAGGCTCCGAAATTCATAGAATTAGTTGGGCTTGATTTAGGAAGACCAATTAGGGTTAGAAACAAATTTAATGGACCTTTAAAACGACCCAAATTGGTGCATCATATTAATGGTAGGCTTCTTAATATTTATCCCACTCAAATTGAGATGGAAATCCTCAAATCGAAGAATCTGTCATGCCATTTCACTGGCCGATAGGAGCGATGAGATGAAAATTTCATCGTCGTGTGACGCATCTGCAAAACTGACTTTTACCAATTTCTACTTTTTGTAACGCGTTAACAAACGACGCCTATAGGGTGTTTGGTTACGTTTTTTTAACAGTTTTTTTCTTAAATTTAAAAAAGAGGATGGATAGACATCTTAACCTATTTGGTAAGTAATTTTTTTTTAAAGTGAAAAGTTTATCCCATGCAAGTCTCTCTCAAAATAAAAACAAGTGATGACCGAGCTAGCTATTTTGGGTTGTTTCTAAAATTTAAATAAAAGGTTAAGGATACTACTTGTCTTTTCGGATTTTCTGATAAATTCGTAAAATACATATATATCCATCTCCCAATATAATCATCTTTCCAAGGGTGGATGGGAATAAGGACGGAATCACAATCCTTTTACATCTCACGTCCGGTCCCTATCCGGAATCAACTCCCCGAAGTAAATTTGAAACACCGTGTTAAATGATAGAAATGTAAATTAAAAGTTAATAAAGAGATCACATTATTTTCAAGTTAATGAAGACATGGCAATGCTTATGGCTCATCCGATAATGGAACAATTTTTTCAACTGTTGCTTCACTGATGCTTTTGTTTTCCTTCTCCCGTTGACCTCTTGAATAATGGCGGATGCCAATTCCCCTGAATGAAGTCCATATCAGCCTATGTGAATATAAATGAATGAGAATATAGAAATATTTTGTGTACACTATGATGTGGAGTATATACATGTGTGTGGTGGCCAAATCTGGTCACCTAGGCCCATGATGGCTCGTTACGGCCTATTCCAGTCCTGTCAACCAACGTGGCACCGTCATCGAAGAGCACGCCCTCTCCAGGGTGGCTCGAAGACCTCCATTGTGTGACTCCCGTGATCGGAAGTTATCAGGTTCCGATACGGGGTACCTCCGAGCAGATCAGCCGCCTTCCCTTGCCGAACAGCTATGAACAGCTCCCGAGCCAGAACAGTGATCTCGCTCCATGAGACTACCCTTGATGTTACCGAACAGCACGTTCGATCCCCCACGAGGTCACCTGCTCGGAAAGCATTTCCAAAGGGTTCCGAGCAGGCTCTCTGGCTTCCAGAACGGTTGTAACCGCCTCAGGCCACGTTCTCCACCATCAAGTGGCGTGAACTGCCTGGTAGCCCAACGGGCATCGGAGTCATAACTCCTCCCGTTACGCGCGGGCGTCAAAGCGCCTCTTCAGGCACGATCTGCCCAACGTTACGCACGTTGGCCTCTGCACCAACGCCTATAAAGGCACAGGTGCAGTACCATGCAACGGTACGCTCTCTTCCCCTCGCGAACACGCTCTCGCATTCCGAAACCCCCTGCCTTACAAGCTCTCCACTGACTTAGGCATCGGAGGGTTTCCCCCGGTCTTCACCGGGGCCCTTCTGATCCCATTCTGGTTTTGCAGGTCTTCGCCCTCACCAGCGATCGTCCTTCCTCTCTCATTCTAGTGGAGGCCCGTTTGGCTCAGGCCCAAACAGGATCGTACCACCACATTTGGCGCCGTCTGTGGGAACGACGCTGCCATGGCTCGAGGGCGATCCTCATACCAGAACCTGGGAAGCAGGGCGACGAGGTCTCGCCAATCACGAGGGGCCTCTCGTCGCCAATCTCCTCCTAGGGACGTCGCCGGCGCTGCTACCGGCGCGAATCACGACGTCCCAGTACCAACGGCTGCCGCACCGGCGACGGCCCTCGAAGTGGCAGAGCTTCGGGGGCAGATGCATCAGCTGACGGGCGTCTGCCTCGCCCTACAGGCCCAGTTGGTGGGGGTTGCGGCTCCGGCGGCTTCCTGCCGCGCGAGCGGCAGGCGGAATCGTCGCACCGCCACTCCCGCGTCCCCCCGGTGCCTCAGGAGCAGCAGGCAGAGTCGCCGCGCCGGTCTCACCGGCCCCCGTCGGAGGAACGGGCACCGGAGCGCCGCGGGCGTTCGCCCCGACGCTCTATCATCTCCCCTCGCCCGCCACGATCAGTCGTGGGGGGCAACTCCCACGCCTCTGGACGAGGGGGTCCCGCCAACTCCGAGCAGGAGCTCGCCAGGCGCCTCAAGCGCGTGGTTGATCTTGAGCGCCGCGTGGACGCGATGGTTCAGCGTGCGGAGGGGAAGGCTCCAGCGGAGGATGACTTGGACTTCCGCTCCCCGTTCAGCAGGGAGATCCTGGAGGCCCAGGTCTCCTCCAAGCTCCCTCTACCCACCATCGCGCCCTACGACGGCACAACAGACCCGGCCGATCACATCCACGGCTTCGAATCGCACATGGTGTTCCACGGAGCATCAGATGCGGCCAAGTGCAGGGCCTTCCCTGCAACGCTCAAAGAGACCGCCAGGGCTTGGTTCGAAACCCTCCCTGCGGGCTCCATCACTTCCTTCCGCCAACTGAAGAAGTCCTTCAGGGACAACTTCCTTGGCGGGAGATCGCAGCCGCGAACGGCGGCTTCTCTTCTGGCTGTGCGCCAGAAGAAAGGCGAGGCACTCTGGGACTTCGTCAAGAGGTTCCGAACAGAGGCGCTCCGCATCTCGCGCCTGGACGTCCCTCTGGCCACCAGTGCCCTCATCCAGGGCACTCGCGACGGTTTTTTGCAGAGGACTCTTGGCGTCCAGCAGCCCGCCACCCTCGCCGAACTGCTCTCCATCGCGCAGCGCCATGCGGCCTGCGAGGAGAGCCTGGCGGCGAGCAGGGCCGAACAGGGGGAGCAGTCGGAAAAAAAGCGGCCTTCCGACAACGGCTCCGACCGTGATCGGAAGAAGGGACGACGCAATGGCGATTCTCCGCGTCGTCCGCGCCCCTTTACCAACTACACCCCCCTCACTGTGGCCCCCGAACAAATCCTGGCAGAGATCAGGGATGAAGCTTTTGTTCGGTGGCCCCAAAGAATGCGCTCCGACCCCCGGAAGCGCGATCAAAATAGGTACTGTCGCTTTCATCGCGACCACGGCCACGACACCTCCGAGTGCCGCCAGCTTAAGGACGAAATCGAAGACCTTATCAAGCGCGGCTACCTTGGGCGGTTCGTGCGCCGGAACGAAGGGCGCCGGAATGAAGAGCGCCCCCGTCGCCAAGACCGCGCTCCCGAGCAGCCGATCAACAACGAGCCCAATGGGCAGGAGATCAACGTGATCGCGGGAGGCTTTGGCGCAGGTGGAGAAAGCACTCGAAGCCGACGCGACTACGCAAGGCGAGTGCATGTCGTAGACAGGCCTCCGACTGTTCGGCCGGCCCCATATCTTGCCAGTCCCGCACGCGCACAGCCCGAGGAGTCTATAACCTTCTCGGACGAAGACCTTGTAGGGGTTACGACCCCACACACTGATGCGCTGGTCGTTTCGGCCACCATCAACCACTGTAACGTGCGCCGAATTCTGGTAGATAATGGAAGCGCCCCCGATGTCTTGGCTTACGACTGCTTTGTCCTCATGGGTCTGCGAACCGATCAACTCGCCCCTGTAAACTCGCCACTTTTCGGCTTTTCGGGAGTTTCGGTCCAGCCCATGGGAAGGATTCGCCTTCCGATCACCTTGGGGACAGCTCCAAAGGCTGTGACCAAGATTGTTGACTTTCTGGTCATCAACAATATGCCTGGATACAATGCTATTCTGGGCAGAAGCCTGATCGGACGCATCAAAGCAGTACCTTCGTCTCTCCATCAGAAGATGAAGTTCCCTACTCCGAGCGGAGTGGGCGAAGTGCTCGGGTGCCAGCGTGAGTCTCGCCGTTGCTATGTCCTCTCTCTAAGAGACAAGCAACCACTCGCTGATCCAGCTCTTCCAACCTCCGATCAGCCTTCCACCAGTCGGGGGACGCCTGCCGAAGACTTAATCCCCATTCAAGTGGACGACGACCCCGAACACGTCTTGTACATTGGCGCCCTGTTGACAGAGGCCGAGCAGCAACGCTATACAGCTTTCCTGCTCGCTAATTTGGACGTGTTCGCTTGGTCTGATGACGAGCTTCCAGGCATCCCCCGGAGGTCATGGTGCATCGCCTTCGGTTGGATCCACGAATCCCGCCAGTACAGCAAAGAAGGCGACCCGTGAACCGAGAGCGGCAGATCGTGATTCAGGATCACGTGACCAAAAGCCGAACTGTCGGGCTCCTCCGAGAAGCCCAATATCCAAGATGGATCTCTAATGTGGTCCTCGTACGCAAGGCCAATGGCAAATGGCGTGTGTGCGTAGATTACAAAGATCTTAATAAGGCAACGCCCAAGGATAACTTCCCGTTACCACGCATTGATCAGCTGGTGGACGCTACCTCCGGACACGAGCTCCTCAGCTTTTTGGATGCCTACTCTGGTTACCACCAGATCAGCATGCATCCACCGGATCAAGACGCCACTACGTTCGTCACAGACCTAGGCTTATACTGTTTCACCAGGATGCCTTTGGTCTAAAGAATGCAGGCGCAACTTACCAGCGGCTGGTCAACAAGATGTTCGAGCAGCAGATCGGGCGAAACATGGAGGTTTACGTCGACGACATGTTGGTCAAGACTCTTCCGAGCACCGATCACATTTCTGACCTCCAGGAAACCTTCGCAACTCTGCGAAGGTATAATATGAAGCTCAATCCCGCCAAGTGTGCGTTTGGTGTTAGGTCGGGTAAGTTCCTCGGGTTCCTCGTATCAAACAGGGGAATAGAGGCGAACCCAGAAAAAATCCAAGCCGTACTTGAGATGTCCAGTCCGAAGACGGCGCGCGACGTCCAGCGTCTAACAGGACGTCTTGCCGCGCTGAACAGGTTCATGTCCCGAGCAGCAGAAAGAAGTTTTAACTTCTTCAAGTTGCTCCGAGGCCCTAAAAACGCCTCGAAGCAAGGGGGGCAAGTACTATGGACTGACGAATGCGAAGCTGCCTTCACCGAGCTGAAGGCATATTTGGCAACCCCTCCTGTTCTCTCAAAGCCTGTGCTCGGAGAACCCTTGTTCGTGTACCTTTCGGTCACCGAACACTCCATCAGTGCGGTTTTGATCAAAGAAGTAGGAGCGGCACAGTATCCAGTGTACTATATCAGCAGGGTCCTCCAAGAAGCTGAAAGGAGGTACCCCAGAGCAGAAAAGCTTGCCCTTGCTCTTGTCACAGCTGCACGGAAGCTCAGGCCCTATTTTCAGGCCCATTCCGTTACAGTGCTTACCGATCAACCGCTGAAATCCATCTTGCAGCGGCCGGAGGCTTCCGGTAGGTTGGTTAAGTGGGCAATTGAGCTGGGAGAGTTTGACATCAGCTTCCGACCAAGGACGGCGATCAAAGCGCAGGCGTTAGCAGATTTCGTAGTGGAATGCACCCTTCCGGCCGAGCAGGATCCACCGTTGGCAGACGAGCCCCCATGGGAGCTTTATGTGGACGGATCCTCTTGTGTCTCCGGAAGCGGGGCAGGTTTGGTCCTCACCTCCCCAGAGGGGTTAGAGTTCCAATACGCCCTCCGTTTCGCTTTCCAGCCTCCAACAACGTCGCCGAATACGAAGCCTTGCTTTCCGGTATCCGCATGGCTAGGCACCTCGGAGCCATTCGGCTTAGAGTCTTTAGTGACTCCCAGTTGGTTGCCAGCCAGGTGAGCGGACAGTTTGGAGCAAGGGAACCTCGTATGGCTAAATACCTCCAACAGGTCAAGAGCCAGACAGAGGGCCTCGTACACTTCGAGGTCATACATGTTCCACGAGAGCAGAACGCGCGAGCTGATGCGCTGGCCAAATTGGCATCTTCAGGCGACATCACCCCCTCTCGCTCTGTCTTCATTGAAGAGCTCGCCGTGCCGAGCACAGAGATTGATATAGCCGCCATAGAAACGGGCCCACCGACCCCAAGTTGGGTGGACCCTCTCTTGGCGTACCTTCTCCGAGGCGAGCTTCCTTCCGAACAGGATGAAGCTCGGAAAGTCAGGATGCGCTCGCAGCATTTCACCATCGTAGAAGGCAAGCTGTACCGACGGTCCCTTGCAAGACCTCTTCTACGTTGCCTCAACCCTGAGGAGGCCCTCGCGGCCATAGAGGAAGTCCACGAGGGGTTGTGCGGAAGCCATCTGGGGGGCAGGACGCTAGCACGCAGCCTCATCCGAACAGGGTTCTGGTGGCCTTCTCTTCAGAAGGATTGCATGTCCTTCGTCAGGAAATGCCCAGAATGCCAGAAGTTCGGAGTACTCATCAAGCAGCCAGCCGAACAGCTTCACAGTCTGTTCGAGCCGCGCCCCTTCGCCAGATGGGGCATTGACATCTTGGGCCCCTTTCCAGAGGCCCAAGGGCGCAAGTACTATGGACTGACGAATGCGAAGCTGCCTTCACCGAGCTGAAGGCATATTTGGCAACCCCTCCTGTTCTCTCAAAGCCTGTGCTCGGAGAACCCTTGTTCGTGTACCTTTCGGTCACCGAACACTCCATCAGTGCGGTTTTGATCAAAGAAGTAGGAGCGGCACAGTATCCAGTGTACTATATCAGCAGGGTCCTCCAAGAAGCTGAAAGGAGGTACCCCAGAGCAGAAAAGCTTGCCCTTGCTCTTGTCACAGCTGCACGGAAGCTCAGGCCCTATTTTCAGGCCCATTCCGTTACAGTGCTTACCGATCAACCGCTGAAATCCATCTTGCAGCGGCCGGAGGCTTCCGGTAGGTTGGTTAAGTGGGCAATTGAGCTGGGAGAGTTTGACATCAGCTTCCGACCAAGGACGGCGATCAAAGCGCAGGCGTTAGCAGATTTCGTAGCGGAATGCACCCTTCCGGCCGAGCAGGATCCACCGTTGGCAGACGAGCCCCCATGGGAGCTTTATGTGGACGGATCCTCTTGTGTCTCCGGAAGCGGGGCAGGTTTGGTCCTCACCTCCCCAGAGGGGTTAGAGTTCCAATACGCCCTCCGTTTCCGCTTTCCAGCCTCCAACAACGTCGCCGAATACGAAGCCTTGCTTTCCGGTATCCGCATGGCTAGGCACCTCGGAGCCATTCGGCTTAGAGTCTTTAGTGACTCCCAGTTGGTTGCCAGCCAGGTGAGCGGACAGTTTGGAGCAAGGGAACCTCGTATGGCTAAATACCTCCAACAGGTCAAGAGCCAGACAGAGGGCCTCGTACACTTCGAGGTCATACATGTTCCACGAGAGCAGAACGCGCGAGCTGATGCGCTGGCCAAATTGGCATCTTCAGGCGACATCACCCCCTCTCGCTCTGTCTTCATTGAAGAGCTCGCCGTGCCGAGCACAGAGATTGATATAGCCGCCATAGAAACGGGCCCACCGACCCCAAGTTGGGTGGACCCTCTCTTGGCGTACCTTCTCCGAGGCGAGCTTCCTTCCGAACAGGATGAAGCTCGGAAAGTCAGGATGCGCTCGCAGCATTTCACCATCGTAGAAGGCAAGCTGTACCGACGGTCCCTTGCAAGACCTCTTCTACGTTGCCTCAACCCTGAGGAGGCCCTCGCGGCCATAGAGGAAGTCCACGAGGGGTTGTGCGGAAGCCATCTGGGGGGCAGGACGCTAGCACGCAGCCTCATCCGAACAGGGTTCTGGTGGCCTTCTCTTCAGAAGGATTGCATGTCCTTCGTCAGGAATGCCCAGAATGCCAGAAGTTCGGAGTACTCATCAAGCAGCCAGCCGAACAGCTTCACAGTCTGTTCGAGCCGCGCCCCTTCGCCAGATGGGGCATTGACATCTTGGGCCCCTTTCCAGAGGCCCAAGGGCGCAAGAAGTTCCTTTTTGTGGCCATCGACTACTTCACCAAGTGGATCGAGGCCGAACCCGTTGCCACAATCACCGAACAGGCCGCATGGAAGTTCGTATGGAAGAACCTTCTATGCAGGTTTGGCGTCCCCAGAGTGATTACTTCTGACAACGGGAAACAGTTTGACAGCACCTTCTTCAAGGAAAAGTGCGCCGAGCTCGGGATCTACAACCCTTCACCTCCGTCGCTCATCCCCAAGCTAACGGTCTGGTTGAAAACGCCAACCGAACATTGCTGCACGGGATTCGAACCAGAGTAGAGGCTGCAGGTGGATCATGGATCGATGAGCTCCCAAATGTCCTTTGGTGTCACCGAACAACTGCTCGGGTAGCTACGGGGGAAACACCTTTCCACCTAGCCTACGGCTCAGAAGCAGTTGTACCTTTGGAAGTAGCCCTTCCAACCATCCGAACAACCCACTTCGACGAAGCTGCCAATAACCGTGCTCTCCGTGAGAACCTGGACATGCTGGGCGAACGACAAAGCGACGCCAGCATTCGCCTCGTTTCTTATCAACAACGGCTTGCGCAATATTACAATGCGCGAGTCAAGGAGAGGCGGTTCAATGTGGGAGATTTGGTCCTGCGCCGCTGTTCGGCTTCGGACCCCCGAAGAGCAGTCGGCAAACTTGCCATCAAATGGGAAGGACCTTATCAGGTCACCCACGTCCTTGGAAAAGGCTCATATAAGCTAACTACTCCTAGTGGCGAGGCCATTCCCAGGACATGGCATGTCTCTAATCTTAAGGCTTATCATATATAAAAGCCTTCTTTCAGCATCCAACCTCTCTTCTCTTTACTCCTGTTGCTTCATGAGCATTTAGCATAGATACCTGGTCGGAACCCCCTTTACGGTACCCAATGATCTGTGTCTTACATGCAATACTCACGAAGCTAACGGATTCCGATCCGAGCAGGAACAACCACAACAAGGAGAAGATAGAGAAAGTGACGCTACAGAAAAACTCGTAAAGCAGAGGATTTCATTTATAAGAAATTCTTGTGCTTACAAAACAGCCTTCCTTGGCCGATGTTACAAAAAACGAAGTACAAGAAGACGTGAGGCAAGGGGATTAAGGAGCTTGTTCGGAAGGACCAGCATCCTCACCCGAAGGAGGCATCCGCCCAGATTGAAATTGTGCGAACCGCACACCATCTAAGCGGACGTCTTGGGTGCGGCGTCGGCATTCCCGAACAGCAGCCTCGAAGGCTTCTTGGGCGCGTTTGGCCCAGGAAAGCCTCTCCCCCACATCCTTCCCAGCATTAAGGCCCACTTTGTAGCAGCGAGCCCCATACTGCTCTAAGTCTTCCTTGTACTCTGGCCCAGCCTTATAGTTGGCAACGGCACGGGCCTCCGCATCTACTACTACCTTGGCTAGGGCGTCCTTTTCGGCCCGCGCCAAGGTAGCATCCAGCTGCGCGGCATGAAGAGCAGCTTTGAGGCCCTTCACCTCCTCCTCCAGCGCCGCCTCGCGAGCTTTATGCCTCGCCGAAAGGTCATCACAGAAGGCTACTTGCGCCTCGTAGAGATACTTCTGTCTCTGGCCCCGAACAGCTAAAGCCTTCAGAGTGGCCAACGACTTGGACATTTCGTCCGCAAGCATCTCTACGTCGACGTCGCTCAGGCCATCTTCTGTCTGCCACTCCGGCTGGTACCCTTCCACTGACCTCTCTGGAGTCTGTTCGGAAGGAAGGTCCAAGCACCTTGCCAACCGTTCAAGACGAGAAGCAGTGGGGCTCGCGGGCAGCTCCCTGGGCGTATCTTCCATTCGGCGAAGGGTCGCCTCCAGCGCTGCCACCGAAGGAGCTCCAAGAGGTTCTCTCAGAAGCACCTCACTAAGAGGCCTTCGATCGTCTTCGGACCCTTCACCCCGGGCAGCACCCGCAGCCTCCCCCCCAATGTCTTCGACTCCTTTGGAGGTTGCTTCTGCGTTAGCAACCACCTCGGAGGGGGGCAGGGGGGGCAGGATTCTCCCCCTTGAAGTGGCAACCTCTTCGGACGCCCTCGCCGTTGCGGCCGCTTCCGCAATGGTCCCTGCTGCAGGAGCCATTCCTGGCTCTGGAGGCGCTGCTGTCACCACGCTGCTCGGAACCACCCCAGCAGGCGCGGAAGCTCCTGTTGCGCAAGTGTCCTCCTCCTGCCGACCAGGTGACGCCGTAGCTTCTCCGTCCCTCCTAGAGGATACCTCCGCGATGTTGCTGGAAACACCGCGTTCGGCACCTCCAGCATTGGAAGCACCGGAGGGCGCCCTACCTCCCGCACAGGGGGAGCCCCCGGCTTCTCCAGCGACAGGACTCTCAGATCCTTCGCTTACAAAAATGAGCCCCAGCTCGGTCGCCATCTTCTGCGCGACCTCGGGGCGAGTTGCGGGAGCCACCCATGGCACCCCCTCATCGGCCGATGGTACGGCCCTACTCTTTCTGCGCAGTAGTAACTGCGCCCCTTCTTCTTCCTCTTCGGTCCCCTCCTCATCTTGTGGAGAAGTATCTTGGACCGCCCGCTGCTTCTTTCGAGCACGGAGCTGTTCCGCTTCCTCCGCGCTCTCGTCAAGCAGAACGGGCCTCTTCTTCGCAGAAGGCCGGCTCGCGTGGTCGTCCTTCTCTTGAGGAGCCCGAGCTCCGGCCGGTACCACCTCTCTAGTGGCCTTCTTCTTCAACCGAATCTTTCCAGGCCCCTTCTCAGGAGCCTGCGACCTGTTCGGGCGCCCTTCGGCAGTTGAAGGAGCAACAAGTGCCGTTGTCACTGCGGCACCGACCCTCACTGCGGAAGGAACCCGAGCAACAGCGTCGACGTCGTCACCTTCATACACCCTGTGCGCCACCACAGGGATCTGTTCGGCGAACCCGTCATTCGCCTCCTCATCTCTTCCGGCCTCCAGCTCCGCAGCCGCTGCGCACAAAGAAGATGGGAAGAAGAAAGGTTAGTATGAGGTCATCAAAATTAAGAGTAAACCACTGAGAGACAGTATACTTACTCCATGGTTTGCTGAGCCCATACTTAACGAGCATGAACTCGGTTACATACCCTTCTCCATTCCGAACACCTGCTCGGAGAAGGGCATCTGATGCCCTAGCCTCATCCTGGATAAGCTTCGGAAAGCTATCCTTCTGCGCGGGGCGAATTACTGTGGGGAACCCCCACTCCGCACCACTCCGATGGCGCACGAAGAACAGCCTGTCCATCCAACCCTTGTTGTTGGAATATTTGCTGGACAGGCCGATGTGCATCCGGTCTGTTCGGTGCTTGGCGTAATAGACGTCTGCTCCCGACGCCCGCGAGGCAGACAGCTTGAAGTGTGCTCGGAAGACGTCCGCCGAGCCCCGGATCTCCTTCAACTTGCAGACAACACCAAAGATACATATGTACCTCCAGGTGTTGGGCGTCAGCTGTATTGGCGAAACGCCCCAAGTATTGAGGAGCGCCTTCGCCACCTCCGGCAACGGCAGCCGGAAGCCTGCCTCCAGATGGTCCACGGACAGGAGCAGGCAGCCTGGTTTGTTCACCAGGATCGTGTCGCTTTCCCTGGCGTCAACGATCTCGTACTCATCTCCAATCCGGAAGCGCTCACGAAGACCACTGAAGTGGCGGTATCGTGGCCCGCTTGGCACTGCGACAGTCACCCCGCTAGCTCCGGCAGCGGCTTTCCCCTTGCTCGCCATCGCCAGAAGGTCTGCAGAAAGCGGCAACGGCGCGAGAAGACGAAGCAGAAGACAGGGAAAGGAGAAGGCAAGGAAGCACGAAGAGCTCAAAGATGGAGGGTTTCTGGGAGTCGTAGCGCCCGCCCTCGTCTCGTCCCCTCCTTATAAGGAAAGAGGAGGGAACGAAATTCGAGGCGGGCCCTAAAACGCCGCTCCTCCTAATTTTGAAAGCGCCCCTTCGGGTACGTCGTTGGCAACCGTTCGAACGCAGCGGCGGCACCTCAAACATGGCGCGGCTTTGCACCCATCACGATGGGCTAGCTGTTTTGACAGGACCCTGGGCGGCGGCATCCCGTAACGGGCCCTCGCATTAAATGCGGAAGCGACGCCCTCGAAGCCCTCGTCCCACCGAGCCTTCGTGGGCGTGGGGGGCAAGTGTGGTGGCCAAATCTGGTCACCTAGGCCCATGATGGCTCGTTACGGCCTATTCCAGTCCTGTCAACCAACGTGGCACCGTCATCGAAGAGCACGCCCTCTCCAGGGTGGCTCGAAGACCTCCATTGTGTGACTCCCGTGATCGGAAGTTATCAGGTTCCGATACGGGGTACCTCCGAGCAGATCAGCCGCCTTCCCTTGCCGAACAGCTATGAACAGCTCCCGAGCCAGAACAGTGATCTCGCTCCATGAGACTACCCTTGATGTTACCGAACAGCACGTTCGATCCCCCACGAGGGTCACCTGCTCGGAAAGCATTTCCAAAGGGTTCCGAGCAGGCTCTCTGGCTTCCAGAACGGTTGTAACCGCCTCAGGCCACGTTCTCCACCATCAAGTGGCGTGAACTGCCTGGTAGCCCAACGGGCATCGGAGTCATAACTCCTCCCGTTACGCGCGGGCGTCAAAGCGCCTCTTCAGGCACGATCTGCCCAACGTTACGCACGTTGGCCTCTGCACCAACGCCTATAAAGGCACAGGTGCAGTACCATGCAACGGTACGCTCTCTTCCCCTCGCGAACACGCTCTCGCATTCCGAAACCCCCTGCCTTACAAGCTCTCCACTGACTTAGGCATCGGAGGGTTTCCCCCGGTCTTCACCGGGGCCCTTCTGATCCCATTCTGGTTTTGCAGGTCTTCGCCCTCACCAGCGATCGTCCTTCCTCTCTCATTCTAGTGGAGGCCCGTTTGGCTCAGGCCCAAACAGGATCGTACCACCACAATGTGTTAACACAGTTACTTGGGAGAATGGCAAACCGATTACGTTCTTTTTTGATAGGCATTCCATATATTTGCATACAAACAGTGCACAGTCGTCCCCAGCTCCTTGTTGTGGACAAGGAGTTGGCACGACGATTGGCCATTCTGTTGTATCCAGGCCGTGAATTTGAAGAAAACCTTCTTTTAGAAATTGCACCTACAGTAAAAAAAAAAAAAAACATAAGTGAACATCAAACTTCCTGCATACATAGAACCCCTTGCACAGAATTAGATGAATCAGAATTGAACTGGTTGTATGGAGGAGTACGGGCACTTACATAGGTCTGGAAATCATTTTTGGGATGCTCGATCATTGAGTCATAAAGTTCATATTGTTTAGTTCTAATGTTAATGACCAGCAATGCCCAATGATTTATGAAATGCATCGGGGAGAAGACCATGTCTTTGTCTTGTTGGTCATTAACATGTTATAACGGACATGTGTCCAATGAGAGATTAATATGTTAATATATAGAAAGTTTGAATATATTTTAATTTAAACCGAATCAAATCGAATAAAATCTATTTGATTTGATTTGATTTTGAAATATAATTGTTTCGACATGTGTCCATTGAGAGAATAATATGTTAATATATAGAAAGTTTGAATATATTTTAATTTAAACCGAATCAAATCGAATAAAATCTATTTGATTTGATTTGATTTTAAAATATAATTGTTTTGATATATATATATATATGTTATAACGGACATGTGTCCATTGAGAGATTAATATGTTAATATACAGAAAGTTTAAATATATTTTAATTTAAACCAAATCAAATCGAATAAAATCTGTTTCATTTGATTTGATTTTAAAATATAATTGCTTCGATATATATTTGTTATAACGGACATGTGTCCATTGAGAGATTAATATGTTAATATATAAAAAGTTTGAATATATTTTAATTTAAACCGAATCAAATCGAATAAAATCTGTTTGATTTGATTTGATTTTAAAATATAAATGTTTCGAGATATATATATATATATATATATATATATATATATATATATATGTTATAATGGACACGCGTCCATTGAGAGATTAATATGTTAATATATAGAAAGTTTGAATATATTTTAATTTAAAACGAATCATATCGAATAAAATCTGTTTGATTTGATTTGATTTTGAAATATAATTGTTTCGACATGTGTCCACTGAGAGATTAATATGTTAATATATAGAAAGTTTGAATATATTTTAATTTAAACCGA